>JAGDQP010013679.1:0-35942 GCA_022664845.1 Lepisma saccharinum
TGGAATGAACATTAACAGCACTAACAGAAACACAAGAAGTGCTTGTGTGTGTGTGTGTGTGTGTGTGTGTGTGTGTGTATGCCGTTCGAGTGAGTCGTTACGTTCTTCATCACAAACTACACGTCAGGCAACCAGCAAAAATTCAACATATATTCTGTCCCCAGGTTGGACTACAGTACAATATCAGACGTGAGAGAAAATACTATGGAATATTCCTATCCAAATCACTTATACATTTTCGGCGTTACTTCAGGCGGTCCCTGATTTTTCAACATCCTTTGAGATAAGAGTGTCGGCGCTTGGGTGGAATTAAGGAAAGCGGTTTGAGCGCAGCATGGTAGTACTTCTATGAGGTTAAGGGTACTAGAAGTCCAGCGAATCCTATGTGTGTGTCGAAGCGCTTATATATTAAATGAATGCACTCTTAATTTTATTCTTTAGAATTTGAGGGGTTCCGGTGAAGAAATGTTATAACCTACGAACACATAAGTTGATGCATTTTTGTTTTATTGATATTGGAATACATATAAATATCTAGAATTTATATTTTTAGTCTCTTTAATAGTTTTTTTTCTAACGATGTAAAAGAATTAAGTACTGGAATCTGAAGGAAAATAACGAAAAAATATTTTTCGGCGCAGCAAATCACTAGTATTATTGACGAAATCGGTTTTGTTACCTTCTGCTTACTAGAATTCAATATTTGCCACATATGGTTTTAGATTAGTAAAACTAAATATATTGACGCTAAAATGTACAACATACTTTTATTTTTACATTACGAATTGAGTTTATCTCAGTAACGCCCTTGTCAAGAGCTAAATGCTACGTCCGTTATATATCTTAGATCACGTTGATAAAAGCTCCATAATGAGAGCAAATGTTTTCGAAGGAAATCCAAATAAAAAGGTTATTATATTAAATTAATATTTCTAACAAGAACGAGCACTTAGACCATTACATTAATCTTCATATAATTTTCTGATCCCGGGAATTGTAAAAAAAAAAATGTTATTTTCCAAAGTATCCCCGATGCAAGAGTAACGAAACCGCGGCGACTAAGATGGGGAGGCCATGTAGCTCGGATGGGAGAAGAATGAAGACTATATTCTACTTTGATCGAGAAGCCGGATGAAAGAGCCTGCCAAGCGGTCTGCAGCGGTAGGCCATCGGGCTGAACGTCCCGGGTTCGAGTCCTGGCTGGGGCATGGGTGTGGATTTTAACAGCTAAAGGCGATTATTGACCGGCCGAAGTCCAAAGTTAGTAGACTTGTCCATATACAATTAAGTTTATCAAACTTTACCGGAAAGAAAGAGACCGCTTGGAAGACCGAGACGAGGTTGGGAGTCCAGCATTAGAAGGGATCTTCGTGAAATAGGTGTTTGTGATGAAAGCTGGCTTGATCTCACCCTGGATAGAACCCGCTGGCGATGGTTTGTTACTGCGGCAATGAACTTGCGTACATTTTTACTTTATTTTCACCGCCATTTTTTTTTCTTTTACATCAATATTTTTTCTAGATTTATCATAGTTGCATCTTCCGGTCCTTCTAACAGCAATTTCTGTAATATAGGTTACAAAATTTCTTCACGATGCATCTTCTTAGCTTATCTCGGTAATTGTTAAGTTCAACGTATTTAACTAAACCGATGCGCCTTTTATATAATACAAAATAATATTCATAATAAGGGAAAGCAGGGCACTTCGAGATACCTGAAATTTACTTGGCGTTTCAATGCGTATTTTGCCTAGATCTTCACCCACGTAGCGAATCTATAGCCCCAGGCTCGTAGGTGCGTGTTGTAAAAGCATATTAGTTGTAGAACAAAGTTTATTTTTGTTAAAGAAAACGCATGCATCTATTATCCATTGTACTATTAATGCCAATTAACATGTTTGAATCCATTTATGACATATTTTCATTAAGCGTATACGAAACAAATATAGTTGTTATATAAATTCCTATTCAAGATCACATTATTAAGAAAACGTATGTTCAATGAAAATACGCCATAGATATATTTAAAACTTAATTGACTCTAATAGTAATGAGAATTTGGCTAAAACAAAACCTTTTCATTAAAATTTATATGTTTTTTAGCATGAATCGGGCTGCCTGAGTTTAAATCCAGTCCAGGACGCTGGAGAGTTTTTTTTTGCAATGTTCTCACGCCTGGCGCTCAGAGTTACACTGAGCCTCCTTGATACTCTTGACCATCTTTGGAAGTTAAAGGCAATCGAACGAGAAACTGATCGTCATCACCCTGTACCGTAGGATGGAACGGTTTATCTAAATCGCTCGTGTTCCGTTTACACAGGGAATAGTTTTATATTTTTACCAGGTAGTTTTGAGTTCTATATTTTGTTTTCGTGCATGCAGATCTCGGCTAATTCTTATGAAAATATAAGGTAAACTTAAGTCACCGCAAAGTGTCCACTTTGCGCTAATAAACTTACCCAGAGGGCTCCGACTCAGTGGTATGCTTCTGTTAAGCTGCTTCCAGATATAATGTGTCTCATTAAATTTAATGACTATCGGGCAATGTAATATTTTTGGTCATTTGAGAGTCATTATTATTCAAGTCGTAGTATTTTTTTCTCCTTCCGACGGTTTGAAGTCTTTCCAGTTTATATGATTCATTCAGTTTTACCGATTGAAGAACAATGGCACCCTTAACATAACAGGGTTAACCATACTTCAGCTATTTATTCTTCTTGATTCTTACAATCATTAATATATAAATCTTTGTTCTAATAAACCAATAAATCTGCTGTAATAATGCAGGGTGGTCAGAAAGTGTGGAAGCACCCTAAAATAGTTGTTAAACGCTGAAAAATAGAACCAAAGTAACAGTGTAGGTTTGGACTAGGGATGGGGGCAAATGTTTCAGGACACATTAGAATGTCGTCCGCCGTCTTGAAATCCGCCATCTTGAATCTGACGCAATAATTTTAAATGAAAACCATAGCATGTGATATATCATTTTAATAGCAAATTTTCGTAGAAATCAAATGGTGTTGTTATTTTTGCTCTAAGGCTAACCGTTACGAAGTTATGACTGTTGTTGTCTTATTTACCCTACCAAAGAGCGTCATATGCCAAGGACCATGCACTGTTACAGGACGTGTTCAATGTGTGCACCATTCCGGTCGATTGTCAGCTGCATTCGCAGCTCCCACTCACGCAAAACCTTGGGCAAAGTGTCGGCTGTAATGTTGGAGCATGCGTGCACAATTCGTTCCTTCAGGTGATCAACATCCCTAATAGCAGACACAACACACTTCACATGACCCCAAAGGTAGTAGTCGAGCGGGGTTAAGTCAGGAGAACGGGTTGGGCATTCCACTGCACCTCGCCGACCAATCCACGCATTAGGAAACTGCTGATTCAGGTACTCACGGACACAGGCGTCGTAATGGGGTGGGGCGCCATCGTGCTGGTAAAACGTAGGAAATGACCCATCCTCCGACAGCAGTGATGGCAAGATGTCATGTTCTAACATGCAACGATATTGTAACGCTGTTAGTGTCCCGTCGACGAAGAATGGGCCCACAATGCGAGTGCCGCACACGCCACACTACACCATCACTATGCCGCGAATACCTGCGGATGCATCACACCAATGCGGATTACTATCCGACCAGTACCGCACGTTCTGTTTTTTAACCTCACCCGACACGTAAAAGTATGCCTCATCGGAAAACAATACGTGGAAGATGAACGTGAGGTTCTGTCGTATCTGTTCTGTAGGCCATTGAGCGAATTCCAAATGACGATCTGGAGAATCTTCTGTAAGGTATTGGCGAATTTGCAGCTTATAAGGGTGCCACTTATTCACTGACATAATGTTCATGATTGATGTGCGACCAACACCACTTTCACGGGATAGACTACGCGTGCTTCTCCTGGGACTTTTACTGAATGATGCCAACACTTCTACAGTTGTTGCTTCGTCTTTCGGCTTGCGTGGTCTACCAGTCTTGGGACGATCTGCCACTGATCTGGTTTCTTGGAATTTCTTCAGCAGTTTAGACACAGTACCATTGCTGATGGGAGTCCTTTCCGGATGACTTTGCACATTGGTTAACGCAAGACTTCTGAATTTAGCATTATAAGATTAATGTTGGGCTCCAAAAAATATATCCCAACATTTTCAACGACACGTCAACTACCTTCGTGGCCGCAGTAGCTCCAAAGTTGAAAATCAACTCCGAAATTTGGAAAACGTCCTGATATCTGAAGAAATGATTCGGGGTTGAACTTTTGTTGCCGATATACTTTTCCAACGACACCCCAACCATTTTTAGCCGTAGTAGTTTAGAAAGTACAAAGGCTTCTGGCAACCTGGCTGGAATCTGAATGAACCGAATCTCAATGAGAACTTTCCAAAGTCACCCCAATTACTTTGCTAGCCCTAGTAGCTTCCGAGTTGAGAGCTTTCGACGGACGAAAGGAGCCGTCGCATAAGGATTCTAATCGTTAGCTGTTGAACCCTAAAATCAGAATCATGAGTGGATTTGAGCTATTTTGCATTTGAAATCTTCTAGCAGTAAACTCTTATTTTATAGTACGAGTTGTGAGTGCGACCACCCTTTTTTCTTTGTACTCTCCAAATATAACCTCATTACGTGCATTGCTAGTTAATAAACACACTTCGTTTATCATGTCCAGACAAAAGAAAATAATAGTATATCATGCATATAATGTTTGCCAAAGTAGAGAATTTAGTAGTAGCAACCTGTAAGTCATACAGTATAATCTTGCATATTTCATAGTTGATTTAACATAAAATTTGTTCTAACAAATCAATTCTTTCCTTTACGCCTGTTCATTTTAATAGTATTAAAAAATGTGAATCGTTAATGAAATTGTAGAAGGCATTAAATTAATAATGTAAATTTCAAAACCATATTCTGAACGTAGATGGTTATTTTTCAATTTTCAGTGTTGATGATGATTTTCACATATTGTATGATTTTTTAACCTTGTATTTTCAGCCTAATTAATGAACCTTCTATACTCTTAGTAATAGTCCTTTTCACCTTTTATTTTTCTATTTCAGCCGTGTAGTTCAACTTGTACAAATACACAGGACAATACGGATGAATTTATAAAGGCATTAAGATACGACACAATTGCTTCATCGATAGAAATCTTTAAGCAATTACAGAATGCATTAACGGACGCGAATCAAACAGATACTGATAAAGAATGCACGAACGTTGAAAGAGAGGTAAAACAAGAGAAAGAATCCGAGGGTGTTATAAGCCACGCCTCAGTGTCTCTGGATAGCTTGAAATCTGAGCAGCAGGTGAGTAAGTTCTTATGCTATTTGTTACTTGAATGCTACTAATCAGTGCATTTAATTTTTATCTCAGTTAAACTTTGAAGTTAGGGACGCTTTAGACAATACCATCTCTCGTACGACCCCTTGTATATTTGGAAACTTTCGTGTGAGAAATCACGAAGGTGAATGCGATCCGAATTGTTTTTCTGTTGGGAGTTGAGGCATTGATTTACATTAAAAAAACTCTGTGTAATGAAATACAATATAATTGGGAATCGAAAAATTCCCTATGCCTAAGTAATCAGGTACAGTTTTACAATAGTAAAACAAATATTTTATAGTTTTAAAGGGAAATTCTGCGACGTTATTTGTTGCTGAAATCTTTAGTCAAATCGCTTTAATCCCGAATAGGCGCAACGTCGTTTTCTATAGAGAGAAGGGCGAGCGCGAACAGTCTGCCGTGACTCATTGTATTCCTTAAATATGTCTTCCTGAACTTCAGCTTAGAAAAACTGCTTTCGGCAGACGCAACACTAACTGGAATCGTGGCTATTAATCTCAGTTCCTTATACTTGTTCGAGTAGATTTTACACAATCTTTTGTCTATGCACATACTTCCACACACACAGGAAAGGCAAATATTCGGAAATCTCCTAAACTTCCCATCTACTTATGGTTAATGTAAAGCAACAATCTCCACCAAAAGATGGTAGCACTAATTCCGTTTTTGTTTAACTTTTTTTTACTGTTGCACGAAGTTTCAATTCTACTTCTACAATTCAATCCTAGAGAGCTCAAACTTTCAGGAACCAATTCAAGAGTTCGATCAATGATGATTTATTGTTTTAGTTTTTGTTCAATGTTGAAAGAGCTTCATTGTTTTAGATGTTGATATTCACAACACAATCAAGTAATTTCAACAATGAAAAAAAACTAAAAGTGCCATTCATCGAAGTCTTGAATTGTTTAAGGTCTTTCTTCCCTCAAAGTTATAATTTTTTCTCAGCTTGATTTTGTACCAGTAGCATTGAAATTTCCTGAAACGATAAGAATACTTTAGAAATACACTTAGGTAGCACTTACATCTTTTAATTGAAATCGCACGCTTCGCTTGCCGTCTTCAGTCAATCATTATATATTTGTCACCGATAGCTATATTAGGACAAAATTAAACATGTATGCTAGAAATTTAGAACTGTCAGGGTCATGTTACTTTTCCAGTAGTGCCTTTCTTCTAGAATTTAAGCTGAAACACACCGAACAAATACAATAAGATCAACATCAAATTTTGAGAAAGGGGGCTAATGAAACTTCCTTACTATCGTTTTTTTTATTACATAGATAATAATGAGTTCGAGATTCACACCTTCCGAAATGTAATACAAGCTTAATATAACGTGCGCTACTGTTGTATGGAGCTACGACGCCTGCAGCGCAGTAGGGTGATACCTCTTAAATTCTCACATCCTTTTACATATAACAATACAGATAGCGGTATATGATTAACTTAAGATAGTTAAGTTTGGTAAATTTGACTTAATTCTGTGAGATTTAAGTCACAACTTTACACGCAGTATTCGTATGCCGTTCTATCGAATTATACCTAATTTTACACTTGTACCGGTGTCGGTGTCTGGTAACTACGAGTAATGTAACGCGAGGTGTTATATGGCTGACTATCACCGTGCTATGCTGCATTGCGGTGAGACCAGCGCCAGCTGCTCAAAAGTGGTCTATCACCTATTAATTATTTTTTTTCTGTCAATTCCCCTTGAACTGTTGGCCAACTGTAAGTAATCTTTGACACACAAACTAATTTTTATGTCAATTTTAAATATATCTTCTGGATCTTAGTGTCAACTCGATATAGTTAGTTGTTAGTTTGTGAAATAAATAAAAAATACCTTGATCGGATTCTCACTAATAATAAATTGGAATGAGCGTTGACAGTACTAACAGAAAACATTCCTTATTCACACAAGTGCGAGCACTTCTTGTGAAACGAAACTGTTTGTCTACTGTTCGAGTGAGTCTTTATGTTCTATATCACAAGTTAAACGTCATGCTATCATTACACGTCAGGCAACCATAAAAAATCGAAAGATATTCTGTCCTTATTTTGGACGACAGTACATTCTTAGGTGTGAGAGGAAAGACTATGCAGTATCCCAGTTAATTATTTGATGACTCTTCTTCTCTATTCCTGGACTTCTCTGACACTCATTAATATCTCTTTCAGCCATATAAAACTCTTTTTGGCCACAGAAAGGTAAACTGTTCGTTTCATATTCATAATTCAAACCATGGACAATAATAAAAATCCGTAACCTCACCATATGCGAGATAAGCATCGATTGAATACCCAGCGCATCTTACAGTTGTATATTTAGATCTTTAGTTTCAGTACATTGATTAATATGTCAGTAATATTGAGCAAAGTTGCGTCCTTTTTCCACCGTAATATAATTTGGATTAGATTTACTTCAATATGTAATTATCGGCATATGTTTAAATAGCGGAAGTTTGTTTGAAGGTGATCAAAGCACTAGAACTCCTACACGAATTCTTAGATACGCATCTTACATTAGCGTATAATTACAATCATTCTTCACTAACATTGGTCTCAAATTTGTATATCTAATAGCCCTATTCATTTATCGACTATGCACTGCATTGTAACTCCATTGCTTTCTTATTGTAATATTTTGTATTGTAGCAATGCAGTTCCAGTGGATCAATGGCTGAGAGCAATCTAGAAAAACTTATTCAAGAATTAAGCTCCGATGAACTTGATCAGTCGATAGAAATTGTAAAACAGTTACAAAAGGTTTTAGTCAATGCTGATGGAAGTGAAAGTGTTAAAGAATTCTCAGAGACTCACCCGGATGTAAAACAAGAGGCAGAACTCGACAGTGTTTTAAGTGACTCTGGAAAGTCTCTTTGGCAGGTAAGTTGTTCACAAACATATATTTGCTGGGCTAATAAATTTGTTTTAAAAGGCTTTCTTTCGTAGACTGGATTTGTGGTCCGTTACTCAAGCATATTTCCGTATAATTGTGTACTACTTTACATGAGGCGAAAGTTGATATTTCTCTCCAGTACATAACAGTCACAGTTTTGGAGTTGAATGGGCGTATAAATATGTTTTATTTTTGAGTTCTTGTAAATTTTCCTATTGTTATAATATTTAAATACGTTAGCTCCCGAAATCTATTGTTAGAGATTTCGTGAAATCAAATTTCGGTTTCTATTCCCTTTTTTATCCTAACTTTTACAACAATTATGGAAAATCCTTTTTTCAAAACTAGAAACAAATGGCTCTATTTCATTAGATATAGAAAACATCTACATATAATCTGTTGGTGCCTTTTAGAGGTTCAGCTATTACGTTGATCTGTACAGTTATTCTTGTTTAATTCATTGGATATATTTTAAAGTCTTCCTGAATAAGTTTTTAATTATTATGTGTTTTCTTTGAGAATCTCATTTGTCGAATTTATCCTTCCAAAGATTTATTAAATTAGTGGTCTCTACTAATGCTTTTTAAATTATATAGCAGGTGCTAGGTTTTATTTTCACTGCAATATCTACAGCTGTGATTTAATTAGATATTTCCTAAACGTCTGTTTCAGCGTTGTAGCGGGAAATATAATGACAGTAAACTCAGATGTAAAGAAGACAAACATTTACACCAGTTATCTTCCAACTTAATATCAAAAGTCACTCCGCACTTTGCAGACTTGCTTTCTTCGGATATAGAAAATAGACCAAAAACTAGTTCGTGTATTTACAAAAATATTGAGGATATTATTAGTACTAGGATAAAGGAACAAAACGCCGAGAAAATATTAAATTTGGCTCCTGTAAAAGCATCTTTAGGTAATATTAAAGCATCTAAAGACATTAATAAACCACCCAGGGTTAAAGAAAATGTTGACAATAGAACAGGCCCAGATGAGTACCCAAAATGCGGTAGTTTGAAACTGCAAATGAGATCAAGGAAAAGCAACAGTTTTTTTTATTGTAAAACGTGTGGAGCTAACTTTACGGAATCCTGTAAGTTGAAACTACATATGAGAATCCACACAGGCGAGAGACGATTTGAATGCAAAAGTTGTGGAGCTAAATTTATTGGTTCCAGTAACTTGAAGGATCACATGAGAACTCACACAGGCGAAAGACCGTTTGACTGTAAAACCTGTGAAGCTAAATTTGCCCGAGCTGGTGCTTTGAAAGTACACATAAGGATACATACAGGCGAAAGACCGTTTGAGTGCAAATTCTGTGGAGCTAAGTTTACCCAGTCAAGTAACTTGAAATTACATATGAGAACCCACACAGGTGAGAGACCATTTGAATGCAAAAGCTGTGGAGCTAAATTTGCCCGAGCTTGTGTTTTGAAAGTACACATGAGAATCCACACAGGTGAAAGACCATTTGAGTGTAAAAACTGTGGAGCTAAATTTTTTGGTTCCACTAACTTAAAGAATCACATGAGAACTCACACAGGCGAAAGACCGTTTGAATGCAAATTGTGTGGAGCTAAGTTTACCCAATCCAGTAGCTTGAAAGTACACTTGACAATCCACACAGGCGAAAAACCATTTGAGTGTAAAAACTGTGGAGCTAAATTTTTTCGTTCCTTTAACTTGAAGAACCACATGAGAACTCACACAGGCGAAAGACCGTTTGACTGTAAAGCATGTGGAGTTAAATTTACCCGAGCCGGTGTTTTGAAAGCACACATGAAAAAACATACTAAGCACACAGTCACTTGAAAAAAACATACTGAAATACACAAATACTAACATCATTTAAGAAAATAGGCGGAACTAAACGTGTAATGGATGTAGCTTAAAATTATCCTAAGAATGTAAACAGGAAATGTAAAATACGGAGGTCATTTAGGTAAGTCGAAAGCAAGTGGTGTGCTAAATCTATGTTTTTAACCTGTTAAGCCCTAAGGACGACCTTGTGAAACCGCTTTGTGGTTTCTACGAAGTTAAACGATTGTAGAGGAGACATAATTGCCTACACACATTTAACGTATGAGATCGGAACTCATGCCATGTATTCTTGTAATCTAATACTGATGTCCAGCATATCCAAGTATATAAGTTTAAATCTCGGTTGAGGCGTGTTGGATGTTTTTAGATTTTAGATATGTAACAGGCAATGTAATCTAAAAGTGCCGTAGTTATTTTTTACTAATGTCACTCCAGCATATTTAGTTATTGTTTCCCATGTCATGTTATTAAAATATATTCCTATTACTTTTACTGTAATTTGATGTATCCTATAATTCACAGAATTTGAACAATTTTGTTTAATTATGATATTAAGGATGTAAAATTGTCTTTAGCGTAGCAGATAAATAAATGCAATGTAAACCTGTTATTCGTCTCAGTGCTTGAACCGTGAAAAATCACCTTGCCACTTAAATCTTCTGCATATTTCATCCCTTTAGCAATCAATTAGGGATCAATCATTAATTCAATGAATATATTCTTGAGAATTGTCGTAAGCGAGACGCTTCTGAAATTTAAAATCAAGCGTGTTAAACTGAAACGAATTAAAATCCTCTCAGAAATGCTAAAAAGAAACTTAAAGGGAAATCACTGAGTATAGTTGTTAAAATTAAGGTTGAGATCAATATCGTTATGATCCTTTTATTGGGTCATATAATATAGTTATTAGAGCAGGATCGTGTTGTACTCAATGCGAATAAATGATACTAGGTTGGTGTTTAGCCGACACCTTTTATTACAAAGTTTCCAATATAGATATAAAAGTTTCCACAATAAGTAATATAATACAAGTTCCACTATAAGTAATATACAATATGAGTATCCACAAGTCCGAATTGTAAGTATAACTAGTTGTCTCGGACTTGAGATCTTTGTCGCTATTTTTACTAAGTAAGTCACTTCTCCTAATGTGTTCTATCCTTGATAGACCCCGTACCAGGTCTCAGGTATTATGGTATTTTACTGCTAGGTGTAGACCCCGTACCCGGTCTCAGGATTTAGAAGGGAGAAGTGACCACTTGATTGTGATGATTCTGTTTATCGGTCCTTTTTATAAGGCCTTCTTCTTCTTCCTCTGGAGGTGTGACCTAATGTTTCTTTATTCCACCGCCAGAGGTTTGTTGTTGTCTTCTGTTAGTGTTGACATAAACACTTTCTTGTGTTTATGTCACACTCACTTATTGACCTACTTGCTGTCCCATTACGCTCACCGGGCCCTTTTAAAAGTTGGGATGGGCGAGCTTTGTAAGGGAGTAAATCCCTACTTTTAGGAATTTACTTTTGACAAATTTTATAAATTTGTTTGCACTTGTTAACATTATAATTTTGCACTTGTTAACATTATAATTTTGCACTTGTTAACACTATAAATTTGCACTTGTTAACATTATAATTTTGCACTTGTTAACACTATAAATTTGCACTTGTTAACACTATGATTTTGCACTTGTTAACACTATAAATTTGCACTTGTTAACACTATAATTTTGCACTTGTTAACACTATAATTTTATTTTTAATGGGAGAGCATCTGAGAACGTACCGTCCTAAGCATGGTCCGCATCTAGTGCATCATCCCCCTCAAAGGGGTACGCTCTTACTCTCGTATTTTAGATCACTTTTCCTTTAAAATATATATATTAAGTCACTAATAGTGTATGAACTTTCCACTGTTGCACTGGGTGGGGGTTCTATTTTGCACTCATAATCACAGGGGTCTTCGTTGATGTGGAGGGAAATACTGGGGGTTTCTTCTTTCTTGTTCTCTGTTGGTGGGGGTGGGTTGCAGTCGTTGTCCTCTTGGAGATGTTCCATTTTCTTGTTGCGGCATCTGTTGTGAATTTGGTGGAGTATATAAATGGTGATGAGGCCATTGATAGTTATTGAAATGATCAGACAAATTAATGGTATGTTGCAATATCTGCAATATTAAAATGTTCACGCACTGGGTTTAGTTTTTAAATGTTTGTAAAAAAATATAATAATATAGTAGTACAAAAAAATAGTATAAAAATAATAATAATTAGAATTGTAGTTGTCCAGGAAAATATTGGATGTAGGTGTAGTTCTTCAAATCGGCTGGGTAGGTTGTTTTTTTCATGTTTTAATAAACTATCAAGATTGTCAATTGTCTTTTGCAGAGATTGTAAGGGAGAGGGATTTTGTTTATGTCATCTGGTTACTAGTGAATACTTGCTTTTTGTTGAGAGAAGAAAAATGCTGATATTGTAATACGTCTTTTTCTGTTGTCAATGCACTTTTGTTGCTGTAATTTGTTATAGTAAGTTTATAGTAATTGACGATGGTTATAGTGCGGTAAACAAATTGGTTTAATGCCTCGCCTAGAAGGTGCATTACATTTGAAATGTTTTAATTCGTAAGTTTTATTTTTCTTTTCTTTTTTATGTTGTTTCTGCCTTTTGTTCCTGCGTAATTATTTGCGTGTCCGGCCGGTCGCCGCTTCTGTTCCCCTCTCATTGCTGTGTACTTCTCCTCCTTTTCGTCTTCGTGTGGCTGTGTATAAGGTGGGCGTGGCCTATTAGCGTGACGTCCCTGTGACGTATGGAAGTTCTCTCCTCGCAGAGATGATGAGAGAATGTTTTCAGCGAATGATGGAAATCCGTTCTGCCTTCCTCCTTTACTAGCATATGTGTTTATGTGTTGGTGTTTTATCTTCGTGCTTCGTCCTCTTGTTGAATTTCTTTAGTATTGTGTGTATAGTATTTCTTCATCCGATCTACAGAAATAAGTTGGATCCTTTGTCTATGATTAGGAGGCAGTTCAACAATATATTGATTCGCTGAACACTTTTGTTTCACAACACTTGGTCCTACCCATTTTTTATTGAATACATCCGGGATGTTTGGAGATCTATACGGAAAGTATACTAAAACGATGTCGTCTTCCTTGAATGAAATTTGTTCCCCTTTCTTATCGTAAAATTTTTTCTGTCTCAAATGTGTTTTGTATACTTTGTTTGCGATTTTTTGGCGAAGGTCCTGTAGTTTTTCACGAGAAATCTGTAGTGAATGATGAACTCCTAGTTGCATATCTATTGCTATTCTTGGATTAACCTGGTGTAACAAGGAAAAACTTCAGTCAGGATGTTCCGGAGCTGGGGTCGAATCCACGACTTCCTGAATGCTATTCCAACGCTCTACCACTGAGCTACGGCGGCCCGGTTTAAAAGAAATAACTATATCGTTCGAACAGAGGACAGGTTAACACATGTAATTGGAACAAACAGTGGGCCCCCTTCGCTATATTTTCTCATTCGTATTTCACATGTAGAAATATTTTAAATCATTTTCTAACATTTGAACACTTTGTTTATATGATTGAATATACTGTATATTTGATTGCCAATTTTGTTATTTGTAGGCAACAGAAGAACATGCTAAACACATCATATGATGGCGACGTTGCTACCAGAGATGAGGAGAATGCTAGCCAGTAGATGATGGCGACGTTTCTGCCAGAGATGCTAGGCAGATGATCTTTAAATGATATGAATTTGTGGATATATTTTATTATTAAACTCAATTAATTAAGCTATTGCGTATTAATTTTCAATTCTTCCAGCAGTATGTGTTCACCTACGTCGTGCATGAAGTAGCTGTGTATCTTAGAGTATTATTTATTTTTAGAAACATCGTACTGTAAGATGAATAGCTTTTGCTGCATGCTTGGGCCAAATCAACTTCGATTCAAGCCCGTGTTTTCTAGTGCAAGGCAGGGAAGTAGTATTGCTCCATTTACAGTGCTTACACCGCCTCAATACCATACAGGAAAGTATTTTTAGCGAGTTATTAATAGTTACAAAAGTTGCAATTTCCTATTTTGCAAGATGTGGCAGTTCAGTCAAACGTTAAATTGTTTTACTCCGCTCCGAAACTAAATGAAATCTTCATGTGACTGATTTATTTATTTACATATATTCTCAGGAGTCTTAAATTATTCGTTTTCCTCAATAAACTGACTTTTATCCATTCAGTTTACTTGGAATTATTATTAATAATGTGTTATTTTGATTTCAATATGTTTCAATTTGAACTTATGCATTCAACGAGTGTGAATTCTAACTGTTTAACACTTCGTATTTATAATGTGTGATATGAAGTGGTAAGTTAGGGCATTCCTAAGGCATTGAATCGAGGTTTATTTGCATTTTTCTTGTAGAGCTTACCATTAATTTATTTTTAATGGCTCTTATGAAGTGATACGGTTCTTTTGGGTCTCGAAGCGAATTCAGAGTCCCAGTTAAGTAGAAGTTATTCCCCGACATTGTGAGATATGTTTTTTTTTTTCCTTCGAGAGAATAGTTTGTTAGTACGCCCAGGTAAGGTTATTAATTGTATACTGTTAATGCTGATGAACTTATGTAAGCGGAATGGTAGAGAGTGGTCTTCCTTGCTGTTTCGGCAGTTCCTGTCAGATAATGAGTGACCGCATCCCGTGGGCTTGGTGACTTCTGTAGTTTCGTAATAGAGTGATTTTATACTTTCGGTAGAGTATAGTACATTGGTACATCTTTTTCCATTCACAAGCAGTTTTTTTCTGATAGCGCTTTACTCTTATTATAATTCCTTGCTTGTAAAATATTTTTGCACGTTTGTTGGAGCATAACTTAAGCCCAGGGACATGTTGGTTGCCTTCGGTCCACTCGGACATACATACAACCAGACACAGCGAAGTTTAAATAATATAAAATAAATTAAAAATTAGCTCATTCACTGCAGGACAACACACAGAGGCATGCAACGAAGGAAATGAAGAAATACTTGAAATCTGCTGTTTCACACTGCCTGACCCCAAGAAGGGAGTGGGATGGATGTTGCAAACACAAAACTGACGTGATGAGGGTAGGGACAAAACTCTATAATTCCAAATGGATTATGAAACTAGCAACGTTGTACTTAAGTTATGCCATAACAAACATGCAAAAATATTTAACAAGCAAGGAATTATAATACTACGCCAGTAAAGAAAAGCGCTATCAGAGCAACACTCACGTTACTAGAAAAACTGCTTCCGAATAGAAAAAGATGAACCAAAGTACTATACTCTCCCAAAAGTATAGAATCACCTGTTACGGAACTATGATAAGTAAGTTTACATCAAGCTTGATGCAAGCTTGCTTCTCATCGTGCAAGGTTAATTCAACCTTGATTTACACTTGCCCATAACAAGGTTACTAATACATGCTTGAATGAAGCTTAATCCAACGGTGTTTCAGTCAACATCGCCCCAAGTTGTTTAATACATGCTTGTTTCAAGCTTGATGTAAGCTTGCTGCTCATAGTGCAAAGTTGATTCAACCTTGATTTATACTTGCTGATAACGAGGTTACTAATACATGCTTGAATCAAGCTTGCAACTTATGAATCATGGTTGATTCGAGCTTGATGAATTAAGCATAATGAGGTTCAGCCTTGATTAAGGCTTGCATTTTCCTTGCATTACCCTTGACCTTTCAAGCTTACATCAACCTTATATCCAGTAAACTAGAATGCTTGAATCAGGCTTGAATCTAGGTTACAGCCTTGCATTTTTAAGCTTGATTCAGGCATTCATCCTTGCAGTTTCAAGCATGCTTTGCTATCTGGGAACGAAACGATCGAGAGATGTCGCGGTCTTGAAACAGTCCTCATTAACATGTTTCGGCACAAAACTTGTGTACACTCAACATTACTCACTTCACAAAACTTTACCACCAGAGGCAGTAGAGAGCAAAATTTATATCAAACTTGCGAGAGGATAAAAATGAAAAATCTAACCTGACTACTTAGGCCCGATTTACATGCAAGCTAGCGTTGTTGCGACTTGGGTGAGTAGCCAATTGATGCAATTGTTTTATTACGTAGTGCGTGTATAACACGCAATAAAACACGTATTTCAATTCGCTAGTCATCCAAATCACTCGCAAAGCAAGCAACCCAAGCTTGCATATAAATCAGCCCTTAGTCTCTTGCACTTACTAAGGGCACATTTTCAAGTGCACTTGCGATGCTTGTGATTAGGGTGAGTAGCTATTTGAAACACGTGGTGTTTCTTGGTGTAGTTTTTTTACGTGTTATAACACGTGTTTCAATTGGATATTCATTCAATCGCAAGTAACGCAAGCGGGCTTGGAAATTATCCCTAACAATTTCTTGGTATTGAATGTCCATCATGTTTAGTGGGCCACCGGCGGCCCGACGAGTTTTCCTCATGGGGATGTTGAAAATACAAAAACAAACAAAAGGGAGTAATTATTCACAAGTAGTAGCAAGAAAAGAGAGATGTTGACTTATCTCGAGACAAAGCTGGGGGGGAAGGCGCACGAAACCAAGACAGGCAATGTGCTATTGGTTATAGTTTTGAAACTTTATATAAGAGCTAAAAGAGGAGAGATGGAAGGGTGAGAGGCATTGATCCTACTCACTTCAATGCAAAAAGGGAGTCATGTGATATGGTATGACGTTTATTTAGATAGTCATCTTAGAAATGAGCTTTAGAAATGGAAGCTGACCAGGAAACCGTGCGCTCTAATGCGTCAGGGCAACGACTCGAAAGTCCCGGATTTGAAGCCCAGCAGGTGCATGGATGTTTGTGGATGTTAACTAGGTGTAAAAGGTCATATCGTGGAAACCCAAATCAAAAGTTACTAGACTGGTCCATGTTTACCAAAAATGTTCGAAAAGAGAAAACATTAACTAAAATACCATGTTTCGTATCGCATATTTTCGTACGTTTGTAGGCCATCATGAAACGAAAATCGAAAGTAATTCTAAAAATCTCTTATAAAGGATGGTGTGGGATGTGGTGGAATGGTTGGAAATGTATTTACTAGTGGAGCGAAGACGCAAACACCATTATTGATTACGTTTTTTGGACAAAACATGTCCAGAAATTTCGCATTGCATTCTCAGATTTATATCGTACGGTCCTCGTAGGCTTCTTTTGAAAACTTAACTGTTAACCTTGGCATTTTAAACATGTACAAACATTTCAGTACAAACGGACGAAAATAAAAATAAACCTTACAGCACGGCGCCATGAGAAAAATATAGATTTGTTTGTTTAGAGTGTAAGATGGATGGTATTATTTTGTAGAGGATTGAAATCAAAGGTCAATCGTAGGTTAACTTTTTGTCTTTCGGAACACATATTGAAAATATTGTATGTAATACCTCGTATCATATAACAGGTTCTATTATAAAAATAGAAAATAAATTAAAAATACAGAGACATTAATTATATTATTTAATTATTAAATGTTAATAGATCCGTTAGAAGCATGTACGAATATGTCTGTTTATGGGATTCATTTTACTAATGTTGTTTACTGCAAAAACTTCTTGCATTAGTTATATTGTATTATTGAGCTTATAGAGAAATCGCCATACAAATATTATATACAATTTAAAGAAAAAATACATTCTACTAGAACAGGAATCCACGTGAATATTTAATTTTAAGAAACGTGAATGGATTAACGAAAAAGCAGATAATTTTTAATGTATTAAAATTCAATATGAACAGAAATAAGCAGTTACTTAAAAATAGGTTTGCTTTTTCATTTTCATCGCTTTTGTAGTAAATTGTACCTTTGTCACGTCAAATTTTAAATGCATTCTAAAATATAAAAGAGGGTGCGAAACTATATAATCGATTGTTATTCTGTATAAGTATGGTGCTATTTTCATTATCGTACACCTTTTTTTTTCGCGAATCCTGAAACTGCCGGTGAGCGAAACTGTCTAGCAAGAGGCATCGCAATTAATGCTTTATTCGCATGAAATAACTTCAAATAGACATAAAATAGGGGGCACAAAATCTATACTTTCCCCGACCCCGATTCTGCTCCTGAATGCAGCACGTACTTAATTAGAATCGTCAATTTTCAATATTCAGCACGTATCCGATGGTAGTGGTTTGATCACTTCCATGAGAGAATGGCTACTAAATGAATTGAAGATTCTTTTTTTTTAATTTAATCATTAACCTTTTTGGCAGAGCAAAAAAGCATAACATAAAGTTTTGACTTTCCTTACTACCAATTGAATCGTGAACAATATTAAGGTATTTCACACAGAGGGGCCAGAAAAGATGATATAACAAGCTTGTAATTAGTATGTTTAAGAGACATAAACATTATTAGCGATACATTCAATGAGCTGTTATTGAGCTCCGTATTATTTCTGGTTTGATAACAAGGTAGGCCACTAGATGGAAGCATAAATTGTATTTCAGAAAGTTTAAACGTAGTGATGGTAGAAAGAAAAGCATTTTAAGCCTTAGTAATAACGTATTTTGTTTCTATATTGTTAAAAGTCGGTGCCACACGATATGTTGTTTTTCGTTACATATACAAAATGGTTTAGCTTTAAATTCGAGTACCTGCAGCTAATTTTTTTCGAATGATAATATAAAAATAAAGCTAATATTTGCTGCTTGTTGTTCTTATTAAATGCTTTAAATTTTTGAAGAGGGAATAGTTGCATTAAAATGAAACTTAGTTATTTAACTAAATGCATCTGACCGCCGCAGATTACAGAAATAAAAATGGCGGCTGAGTAAAGCGAAAGTGGCGTCTCATTGTATGTTCCTGCTTCAACTGCCGTACAAACGATGCTTGTCGTGGATATAGCGGCCGTTCCTATTCGGATTCATATCATTCATTACTCGATGTAGAAATTAACATACATGATGGCACAATAGACTATTACAGGAATAAAGATCTAAACCAAAGTTTTTAAGGGAAGTGTATAAATTAAAACTACTGTAGCTACTTCTGCCATAGAGCATTCGAAATGCCTCGAAATACTTCGTTTTGCGTTCCTATAGCACCGTAACGGAGGTGTTTCCAAGTGGGCTCTCCGCAACCCTGCATCCCTGAAGGCAGCTCTAAAAAACATTTTGCGACACAGACTACTTCAGTCTACTTGGCTAACTTTGGAAATTTGTATAACTCAGCCCAACCCCAACCGGTAAGGATAAAATGCAACTTTTCTATGAAAAATTCTGCGTTCAAAGTTATTTTGGTAGAAGTGGGCGATGTAAACTGTTGGGACTGTAAATGCATCGCCCAAAGGGCCTGTTGCCAGCTCCCTAGCATGGCAATGATATAATGTTGGCTTATGAAATAAAAAACCCAGGTTCGAATACCGGCGGGAGGGGAGGAAACTAGCCAAAAACTGGACGTACTAACCAGAGAAACAGATCCTTTCATGAAAATACTTTAAAATTACTAAAACCCATTACACAGAAAAGCTGCACTTTTATCAAAAATTTAGGTGGATGCCATTCTTACTCAAACTACTAGCAGGGAGATGCCGTGGTCACGCCTGTAAATGCTAGTATAGTAGGGTAAATGTACCAGTCACTAGCTCTTTTAGGGCTCATTTTCAAGCCCGCTTGCGTTGCTTGCGATCTGGGTGAATAGCCAATTTAAACACGTGTTACAACACGTAATAAAATTACACCAGGTGTTTCAATTGGCTGCTCACCCTAATCGCAAGCAGGGGTGGATCCAGTTCCAGAGGGGAGGGGGGGCAATCGTCCGATCCTGAATAGTACACATTTTTAATTTAAAAATAACAAAAATCCATCCGAGAGTTACAGCTCTCGATCTTTTCAACTTTGTATTAGAAATGTAAAATGAAACCTAAAATAGGTAGGCCTTACTTTCTGCTTACGTTGCAGAAGTCAAATGAAGAAATACATAGCAAGAAATTACTTGCCTTGGCGATCTTGCTAACAAAACGCCCACCTTCCAAAACGCAGGTGGCCATTTCTGTTCTTTCTTATCAAGTAGGGATATTTTGCGCTCTGCCTCCGTCCTCAAAACCGATCTCTGCCTCTTGTTAACAACAACTGGCAGACGATGAACTATAAACCTGATCTGTCCGCCAATGTTTGTTAATGCTCCTTTTTTAGACATGCCAGTTTGATAGGTGGAGAAAGCAAAAAGACCGAATGGTTTTCTTCATGCGGGAGTTGTCGAACAATGTTATGGATCGAGATTGGAGAGGTAGGGTTGGGTCCCAAACTGTCTTTGTCTTTCAAGAAGGAAAATTGAACTTCTTGAATTCCATGCAATCACCAGAATTTGTCAGAGGACGTCTGACTCTTGGAGAAGTATCTTCCATGTTTTCCCCTTTGGCCACTGGATTAAAAAAAACACACACCTTGTCCACTCCAGAAGCGAAAATGATGATCGAATGTGTACGCAATGCAGAAATTGAATTCAAGGGGTATCCAAGAAATTGATTTCGGCATTTTCGCGCAATTCGTATGCGCGAAAATGTAGAAATGGAATTCGGTATTCTTTTCCAAGAAGCGACAAAAATGATGCGAACAATTCATTCGACCATGGAAATCTCAGCGAAGCGCCAGTTTTTAAGGCAAACCATCCGAAGCAACGTGCCAGCCGACTGTCCCGAATAGTATTATAGACGTTCAGTGTATATTTCTGTTCTTGATAAAATCCTAACAGGTATAAATTATGGATATTGCCGGAGGAAGGGCGTATGCTTTAGCATTGTCTTGTGTCCTTCTTCCAGTAATGTCGTCAATTATAGACTCTCGAAAGAAAACTTAAAATACGTTGCTTATTATCGTTACTTCCAGAGAACATTCAGTTTCATCAAGAAATAAGAACGGAGAAGCAAAAGGAAATATTTGAATTTATGTCGCTTTTCACGACCAAATCCATGAGGAAGCTTACTGGAGAGGTTGAAATTTGGCGTCGTTTCGCCGTGTTGGAAAAGAAAAGTAGGGGAAAAATTAACGACCTCATTTGTGACTCTGAACAATATCCTGTTGTTCATCTTGTCTTTCACAGTCTCACCACTTTAGCTGTGAGCATTGCCACGGAAAAGAGAACTTTCTCTACGCTTCGATTGTTGAAAACCTGGACTCGAAGTCGAATGAGTCAAGATCGATTTACTGGCCTAGATCTCATAATATGTCAATTGTGAAATCAATATCGATGTTGAGAAACCGGTAGATAAATTCGCTTCTTTGCGAGAACGCAAGCTGGAATTTGTATTGTAAAGTGTCGTGAGAAGGGAACTGATTCTTTGGTGCATTCCCTTTGTTTATTCAAGACTGTTTATTTTGTTTCCAACAACTAAATTTATCGTACGAACCAATCAAGCATTAGTAATTACGTATGCTTTAATTTGTGAATGAAGCTTGTTTGTATTGCATTTTTTTTAAATATTAAATTATTCCAAAAAATGTAATTCACACAGGTTAGGCGTGCATTTTACATAAAAGTACAATTGAAAATAGCAAGGAAGGGAAGAAAGTAATACAAACTAGCGTTGAATAGGAATTAAAAGGTCTTGATTAAAAAGGAATTCACGTTATTCTTCTTCTACTACTACTACTATTACTACTTACTATTATTATTATTATTGCTAATCCATCAGTGTCATTTTTTTAATCAGTCAATTCTACGGAAAAGCTGCGCATCCTTTTCTAAATTTGTTTGATCTCTTTTTTCAATACACCTTGTCTTGAGCTCGAACGACCGTCCCCCCATCACATATTCAGCGTGGATCCGCCCCTGATCCTAAGCAACGCAAGCGGGCTTGAAAATTATTTGCTAGTTATTTGCCAAAATTTGTGCTGTTGCAATTTGTTATGATAGAGAATAAGGCTTTCTTTTTTTTCTTCCCTTCAAACCCGTTATAAATCTTACAAAAATAATAATCCAGAAATAGATAAAGTGGAACGATGTTTTAGTAGCAAAGCCTTTCCTATATATAATTCACAGCCATATTCAATTCACTACTGGATGAGGCCTCTCCCGTAGGAAAGTTTGTCTGCTGCTCCCAAGCTGATCAGACGTGTTGGAAGAGGAGAACCGAAGCTCTTAACTGTGATCACTACTGTATTTTCTTCACAGAACTCCCACAATTGCATCATTATCATGGATGGGCACCGTTCCTAACCCTCTTGAATTAAAAAAGAAATCCTTTGACAGAGTCGAGATCTCACGTGTCGGAAAGAATTTTAAAGTATACTTTCTTTTTAAAACAGCACTCCAGTGATGGATTTATGCAAATTATAGAGAGGAGAAAGATTATTTCAAACACGTTAGAATGCCGTATTTGACGCCTTTGGCAAAGGGCAGATTTCGGAACGCAGGGCTAAGGATATTTCCAGAGAGGGGGAAATCCCAACACTTCTCCATATGAATCGAACACTAAACTGCACTATAATATAAAAATAGGATAACTTTATAACAACTCTAAGGTCTATGTAGCTCTGATAAAATCTTTAGTAAACTATTTTTATATGGGCCAGTCTAGTAACTTTGAACTGCGGATCGTCACGATTCGACTTTACCGGGACCACACCATGGCGGGACTCGAACCTACCGTAGCCGACCGCAGCTTTAATAAAACACTTGAATATAAAAAAACTTGGTATTCGCCTGTAATATGGTTACATAGATATTTATGTGAAGTGAGTTTTGAATTTGGAATTACGCCTATAGAATTTTACACCATATCAGAGCAACATTACATTTTATAAATCATCTAGATCTAATAAGAGTGTCTAGATTTTTGAAAACTGAATAATTTTCTGGAATTTTATATATGCTTTTGAAAAGCATGCTTACTTGATTCTTTAAATTTATTTTCTTGTAAAAGTTTTGGGCTACATCTGGCGCACATTTAATTTTGTTTTTAAATGGAAACGTTTCGGGTTATGGTCATCTTGGGTTTTAGAATTCACTTATTAAAATCCTTAACAAATATAAACTCTGTTTAGAGATTCTAGATAAGAATCCTAACGATTTTTCATATAAAGCCGTTTTGGACTACAGCCATATTGGATAATGTAATTCAAGATTTTTATTTCAGAGCCGAACTCAGCGACCTTTGAAATATTAAAATATGAAATCAAATATTATAAAATTGTTTTTTTCAAGTTTCCGCAGTGAGCGACTTGCGATATGCAATTTTTCAGTTCAGAAACATACTCAGCAACCATAGAAGCCCTGAGATACTAAATTTAAAGAAAATTAACTAAGATTTTACATTTAAAATGTATCGTGTTGCTCCCGTCTTTATTTCGGGAATTATATCGTTTTACTTAAATATCGATTGGAGTTCCTATATATTAATATGCATTAAAATTGGGGAGGTTTTAGAATAGGCACTGTTTCTTCCAGGTGTGTTTTCGGGGAGCTTTTCCCCCAGGTGTTTTCAATACTCCCCGGAAAGAATTAGTTTGAAGACTTGTATTACTCATGCGTATTCTGAAATACAAATATAATAGCACTTTCTAAAAGTACTGTTGATGTTAGTTTCTGGTTAATTAAAAAAAATACAACGCATTCCTAATTAAAATTATTGTTATTTATATTTTTAACACATGGGATTTAATATGCATTATTTATAATTTTCGTCAGTCTTCATGAATTGATCTACCCCCTCCACCACGTGAATGAAAACTCTTTCTAAGCATTTAAAAACAGATATATCAGATTGTTTTATCGAAAGTGCTATTATTTATTTATTACTAAACTATGATAACTACAACGGTAGATTATGTTTCATAGATGAAGAATTTTGTCGGAAAATAATAGCATTACACTGAAGTAAACAAAAGTCCGATTTATAAATTTTACATTAGTGGGTCGTATAGCTGGCAAAGATGCTTGTTTAAAATTTAAATATATCCTTATATTTTGCAAAATTCATGACGTTTATGTATTAGCGTAATTTTCGGATTGTAAAGGAAGTCTAAACGAGATTAACGCTTCATAGCTACGATCTTGACAGGAAGGTAGGTATTTTACAAGGCTCAACCGTTGAGCTTGGTAAGGGCTTAGGGAGAGTATTTCTGACAAAGAGACTAACTCAACCATGACCTATACAAGCTGACGTAACTCGATCCATGATCCCTTTCAGTTCAATTGACGTCTAGCGCATCTTTATCTACACGAATTTATTCAAAGTTCTTAATAACATACAGTTAAACAAATATCAAAAAGACAAGTGGTTTCGATCCCGCGAACTTAAGCGGAGAATGCCAGCACGTAGATCACTACACTAGAAATTCACCGCTTATTTGATTTACTTTTTGAATAGATCTAGTATTACTTGCTTACATACGTTCTCACTGTTCCTTTTCTGATTTTCTATTTTGCCCATCCTATTATCACACTTTCAGTCGTCTGTATCGTATGACAATTCTTTTGCAGTATATCTCTTCTTCATTGCTGCCACAGTAACTTGAAAATTAAGGACGCACGGGAAACGCCACAAGGTGTGTTAGCAAATGTTCGTTTAGATGACCTTTTGAGTAAATGACTTACCACAGTGGCCACATGTATATTTTCTTAAACCAGTGTGTGTTACCAAATGCCTGTTTAAATCACTTTTTCCACCAAATAACTTTCCGCAGATGTCACAGGAATAATCTCCCAAACCGGGATGTGTTAGCATATGACGTTTTAGAGTACTTTTTAGGGGGAAATACTTACCTCAGTGATCACAAATATATTTCCTTAAACCCGTATGCATTAGTATTGTGGATTTAGATCACGAGCAAATTACTTTCCACAGTGGTCAGAGAAATATTAAAACATGTGTGTAATAGCAAATGATCGTTTAGATGACCTCTACGACCAAATGACTTACCACAGACGTCAAACGTATATTTTTTTAAACCCGAGTGTGTTAGCAAATGCCTGTTTAAATCACTTTTTCGAGCAAATGACTTATCACAGTGGTCACACGTATATTTGCTTAACTCGAGTGTGTCAGCAAATGTGGTTTTAGATTAAATTTTGTAGCAAATGACTTTCCACAATAGTCACAGGAATACCCTTTTAGACCTGCGTGTGTTAGCAAATGACGGTTTAGATGACTGTTTTGAATAAATGACTTACCACACTGGTTACACATATATTTTCTGATACTTGAATATTTTAACAAAACATTGTTAAAGTCACCACAAGCCTGTGCTGAACAGCTGGGGATACCTTTTGAACACTTTACGTAACTGGATTTGACATTACACCGGTTTGAAAAGACAATTAACTTTTTATGAAATTTATGTTCAGAGATGTTTCGCAGTGCTTCTCATGCATAGGTATGTCCCATTCGAAACTGCTAGGTGCTGTAATGACAGAATGGTACGATGAATCGGCAATGGATTTGCAGGTATAAATGAAAATAAAAGATGATACAGTATTCAAGATGGAAGAATCACAATTGTAGCAATTTGGATTTTTTAATGATGGTATAAAATATTTTTATATGCAATATAAAGATATTCTAAGCTAATGTTATATAGGATGCATTATGTTCTTTTTTGGATTTATGGGTTTATACTAAGTATAAGATGGTTTGCAATCCTCGTTGGCTTCTTCTTAAATAATTTGACTTTAGCAGTTTAGAAAAAAAAAGTCCGAAATAATACCGCATAAAATAAAGTGTGGTGTAATAATTAAAATAAATAATAGAATACTTTTATAATTTACGATGTTTAAACAAACAAAGAGAGGAGAAAACTTGAATCTGTATTTTTACTTTACATTATCCTTTTAACAAATCTTTCAGTCTATAAACACTTAATAGCATACCAATTAGTTGTAGTGGATTGCGTTGCGGAAAATGTATATTTATGACAAAGTCTTACAGCTAAATTGCTGAACATATATTCCTGATATTTTCGTACATTTGTCTTTGAATACATAACTGAATTCACATTTTATTACGGTATTTAAGTATCTAAAGCCCAGATCGAAATAAGGGAGGAGGAAGCAAAAGGGAACGTGTCGGTGAGGGCCTATGTCGAAGGTGCGATCGCGGCAACTGATTGGTCTGACGGCAGAAAACCTGGAAAATCTCTGATCGATGGTCGGTCGTTGGTTACAAATTCACGGCCTGCCCAATGCTACGCCAATGCTCAACTACTGAGCTGCGGCCGCTAGGTACGAATGTTTAAGTAACATTAGATTTTTTCATCCACTGATCATGTTACATGATATGGGATTTGTCTAAGCAATGAGACAAGACAATTAAATATAGTTCACAGTTATTTAAGTTGATATTATACATACATAATACTTGCAAGATGTTACAATATATAGAAATACAAAAATATCGTCCCAATAACTACTGTGTTCTACATATTCAAATATTCAGTTACAGAATAAAATCAATGAGTAAGTAATTACTCTTTAACTTCTTGCTAAATCCTCGCAAAGATAGTTCATCTTTAATTGCTGATGGGAGAGCATTATACATGGAAACACCTATGCATTACAATGTTGTAGAAAATGTTCGCGGTGTGACAGAAAAAGTGGACATTGCTCTTATTTGAAAGTTTCTAGAATTCTTTCTTATATATAGTAAGAGCTCATATAAGTATACACATGGCAAAGGTAATATTTTCATTTCTTGGAATAGCTTTCGACATGGAGAATTCGGTTTCGCATTTGCTATTATTCTAACCACGCGCTTCTGGAATCTAAATAGCGGTAAGGTTTTCGTATCATTTCCCCAGAACATTATGCCGTATTTCATACGAGAATGAAACAGCGCATAATATAGGCTTTTAGCAGCTTCCAGACTTTCTTGCTAATACTTCTAATTCCATAACATAATCTGCTTAGTTTATTTACAGTATTCATAGTGTGATTCTCCCAGGTTAAATTAAATTTAATTTCGACTCCCAAAAAGTTTGTATTTTCGATGTAGTTTATTGAATTAATGCTTATGCTAAGAGCTAATTTAACAGGTCGTACCACAGTGTTACGAAAATTAATAGCTACGAGTTTTCATGTGTTCAGTATAAGTCCATTGTTGTTCAAGCAAATAGATAGTTGATTTAACACTTGTGTAATTTTATTAAACAGTGAATTTACACCATCACCCATTATTAATATATTAGTGTCATCTGCATATAAAGTAACATCACAGCCTTCTAACAATACTGAAAGAACATTTATATATAAGAAATAAGATGGGCCCCAAATTGATCCTTGGGGTACACCACAGAAAATTATTTTTTTCTCTTGAAATATGATTCTGGTAAACATTATTTACAATACCATATATTTCCACAACTTGCTTCCGATCCATAGGGTAACTTTGAAAAAAACTTATTAGACACTCCCCGAATACCATAAAACCACATTTTATTTATTAGAAGTTTATGGTTGACCATAACAAAGGCTTTGGAGAGGTCTAAAAAGATGCCTGTGCAAAGTTCTTTCCGTTCTAAACTACTTCTAACTTTTTCCAGGAAATCATATATCGCTGTGTCCGTACCTTTACCTTTGAGAAAACCGTGCTGAGCGTTTGGAAATACAGAATGATTTAAAAGTAATGGAAATAAACGATTGTACATAACATTTTCTAGTATTTTTGCTATTCTAGATAGTAGTGAAATAGGTCTACAGTTTTCTACGTTCTTTCGATCTCCTTTCTTATACAAAACTTCACCTTCGCAACTTTCAATTTCATCGGAAAGGTTCCTATATCCATAGACACACTTCTGAGGTGACATAAAGTAGTTAGTAGTGGCTCATAACAACTTTTCATTATACTATCTGATAAGTTATCTATCCCTGAGGATCGTTTATT
Organism: Lepisma saccharinum; assembly: GCA_022664845.1. Lineage (NCBI taxonomy): Eukaryota > Metazoa > Arthropoda > Insecta > Zygentoma > Lepismatidae > Lepisma > Lepisma saccharinum. The sequence continues at coordinate 27,920 of JAGDQP010013679.1, forward strand.
TTTTAGCCCTTTTATTATTGTTAATAATTCACTTTCAATCACTGATTATAGAAAAATTGTATTATGTACTGATGTTGTTTTCATTTTATATACGGAATTTATGTGTGTTTTGTTTGAATTATTTTCATTTATAACGTATTCATTAAAAGTTTCAGCTACTTCCAAAGAGTCGGAAATAGTTTTGTCTTTACATTCTAAGGTAATAGATTGGGGGTATTTTTGCTTTCATATTAAGTTCATCATTTACAATTCTCCACATTGTTTTACATTTATTATTTGAGTTTACAATTTTTGAACTACGAAAAGATTTCTTAGCTGCTATTAAGGCTTTACGATATTGTTTTTTTCCGTAGATTATAATTATTATAAGTTTCATCCGTTCTATTAAGTTTCCATATTTCATAAAGAGCCCGTTTCATGTTATGTACGCAGGAGAGAAGGTGTTATTCATTTACATTTATTACTATGGTTATTTAATTTCTTTCTTTTTCTTTTTACAATCGGGAAAGCAATTTCAAAATTGTGTTTGATTTTTGATTATATCCTATTATATATTCCATTTGCATCTCTCCTTACATACACGTATCCACATAATTCATTTCAAAACAAATATCGAAAATATTTTACTCTCTCCTTGTTCTACTTTCTAAATATTTCGTAACTAGTAATTTCTTTATCATCATTTGCTTTTGTATTCGCTTCGTTGCTTTGAGTACTTGAGCCTTGTGATCCGAAAATCCAGTGTGAATTACATACAATAGCTTGACAACAGACACAATTGGTACTAACTAATATTTGATCTAGTGCAGTTGAGGAATTATTTGTAATCCTAGTAGGTTCTTTAAATGTGATTTGTAAGTCATACATTGTTAATATAGATTGCAATTCTAGAGGTATCTTACTAGCTAGAAAATCTATGTTTAAATCCCCTACCACAATTGGCGTATATTTACTTAACGGTAAAAATCAAGTATTGTTGCAAGGTTATCAATTAAGCATTGTACATTACTGTCAGGTGTCTTATATATACAAATTACTACAACATTTATGCCTGATAGTTCCACAATACTACTCTCGAATTATTTTTCTGCATTCAGTTGGCTGAACCTGGTACAAGCTTTCACCATGAGACCTATTGTCGCAAAAGTTAACGTCCCTCCCCTAAGTGTAATATTTCTACAATAACTACTCACTAAAATGTAATTTTGTAAGATTAAAAAGGCTAAGTCATCTTGTTTAAACCAATGCTTAGCCACACAAATCAAGTCAACATCTTGAAGTTAATTTGCGAAAAGTACTTCTAATTTTAATTGTTTACCTGTAGTGAAACCTTGTACGTTTTGGTGAAAAATAGTTACCATCTTATTCTTATTAACATTATGAAAGCTTCTCATATAAGATAGCTGTGTAGGTTCCTTTTGAAACGTTGAAGGACCTAAATTAACAGCAGTATCAACATTGCTTTTAGAATTGCAATATATCTGATTAAAACCCTTCAACATGAGAGAAACGTACTATTCACTTCTGGCGCTTAGACTCAGACCCAGAAAACTTACATTTTGCTTCAAAACTTTGTAAGGGGCAGTCCCATTTCGGATTTTTTTTTCTACATGTATGTTTAGAACATCAACTAACATTTTATCTAATTCATTGATTACAAAATGTTGCCAGGGACCCCGTAATAGTAAAAAACAAAAACAAAACATTATTTTGCAAACTAGGACGAAAAAATAAGAAAAAACTTTTTTTTTTGTTTCATTCAGCATTCAATTTTTCCAGTTGTGTTAAAAAAAAACACTAGTACTCACCATAAAGTTAGAAATATTGCCCTTTCAAAACTTTTATCGTTTTCATTATTGTTTGTACCGTTGGAGATTCGGACTTACAAGAGCTCCCGTTCAACAGAAATCACACCCACGAAGTAAAAAAGAATATGTACCTGATTTAAATTTCATTCAGCCATACAGGAATACTTTAGACATACACGGAAATAGTGCTACCATCTTTTGTTGGGAATCGTTGCTTTCGATTATCCTTAAGATTAGGTGTTTCCTTTCATGTGGCAAGAACCTTGTTGACTAGTGAAATTAATTACCCTACTCTATGTTAATGTTTATCAGATTACTTAACAAACGCTCCTAGTGTTTTTTTTTATTTTCGTAGTTTTGATTAATTTTCCAGAAACGTTACGTTAAGTACTCTGGTATTGTACGGCATTGTAACATACAATCTTATATACGGCCATACATTATTGGATAAAAACTCTAAAAATGTATTTAATGTTATGAATTGAGAAGGTTGTGCGGAATACTCGACAGTTTATTTAATAAAAGGGAAACCACTAGTAAGTATTAATCCCTTAAAAGTAGGAATCAAGGTTAGTGTACAAGGCCGTATGCAGATTACATTGCAGAGTTGTGCGTGTAGGTGTAGGAAACGCACCGGTAGTAATTGTAAAGCGTATCAGTATCTTAATTTAAATCCAATACCGGAAATATGATTACAATTATATTTGTTATTTATTTTTCTATTTTTCCGCAATATTTATTTTGCATGTTATTCAGAATGATATATATATAGTATTATTATTATTAAAAGGATATTTGTGTGCTATACACATGAGACACACTGAATTGTAAGGCTTTCTATGAGAAGGTGTCATAAAACAAACAAGAAAAAATAAGGCGTTATACTTAGGATACAAGGGACCTAACATTTCTTGTGGAGAGAAGAATCTCGTGCAATGTTGCGTTCTTCGGGATGAATTGAGACAACTAAAGAAAATTTGATTGTTTCAAGCGTATTTTTTATCCGTTTTTTTTTTTGGTAATGTGAATTATTATTTTATATTAATTAACATGTTTTTCTTACATCATTAGAGTTAGCTACAGCAAATATACATTTTAATAGAAAAATATTACAGACATAGTACAATATATGAATCAATAGAAAGTGTTACCGTATATATATCCAGTATACTACATTCAGACCAATTAATACATCTATATGTTCTTGGCATATTGTAGCCTTGCTGGCTGTATACAGTTTTCCATTGTTTTCTTTGTGATCACCTGATCTATCGGCGATTGACACGTCATGTCCATCAATGCACAACGGTTCTCACTGCAGCGGCCTCACATTAGTGTTTAAAAAACGCAAAGAAATGATCACTCGAAAAAAACTGGAAAAGAAAACTTTTTTTTTATTTTTCGTGCAACTTTGAAAAATAACTTTTTTTACTATTACCGAACCACTGACATAATCAATTAATTATTTTAAATGTTAGTTCATGTTCAAAATATATATTTAAAAAAAAAAAAATTCGACTGCCTCTGACAAAGTTTTGAAGCATTATGTGTTTTCTTGGTCTGAGAGAAAGATGCCTAAGGGACTAAACTGAACATAACCATTCTCTCATGTAGAAGGGTGCTAATGAAACATATTGCATTCCTAATGTAAATTGATTGTACTTTGTACATTTTTAACTTAGGAACATTTAATTGTACTAAACCTAAACAAGAAATGCATTAACTGTGATAATTAATATTTATAATGAAAAGGAAAAAAAAGACGAATTTGCGTCGTGGAAAAAATATTTTTTTTTTAATGTTATTTTCGGCATTTAGAACTCTACCTCACATAGTTACACTTAATGATTTATTGCATCGTGCGCAAGTGACGGTCTCCAAGTACATATCCTTTATACGGCCTTCTGAACGCACATGGCGGCCCAGAGGCTACTGGAGATGACAAGCGCTATTTCTCTTTGCGTGGTTGTCACGTATCGCGCAGAGCGGTAAATTTAATAACTCGCTATTTGCACCTTCCGGTATCTATCTGCCAAATTTCGGACTTCTCCCTTCTCTCCTTGGCGCTGTTTTCTAATGCTGCATATTTGTATTAAACTCTGCTTTCAGTTCATCATTTATTTAATTCATATTTATTTTGTTTCAGAGAGACTTAACAGTAGATACTTGACGTTTATTATTAAAGTAATTAAGAAATATGGATTTTAATGATAGGAAACAATTTGACAGCTCACAAGAGTTCAAGGAAGTGAAAGATGCGAAGATTGAAGTGTCGGATAGTTTTACTGAGGTAAGTGCATAACAAAGCTTATTAAAATGGTCAGTGGCTTATTACAACCACATTCAATGCTTTTATTGAACAGTATTTTGAGACGTTCCATTTTCTTCTGAGACAGTTTTGTTTTCACTATCCTATGACTAACTGCTGGCTGTCAGATTCGTGTTTATCCATTGTTTCCATTTTACTTCAACTCCAGGATTGATGGAGGTCCTTTTCATACAGAAGAGAAGCATCTCACTGGACGTTGCTGGCTTGAAATTAACAACAGTCCATCCTAAAAATATGAGTCTATTCTAAAAATCACAATGTGAGAGCATTTTATTGTGTACAAATTCACAGTTCGACTCTGTGCTGATGCAGCGACGAACATCCACTTCTAGTCCCAAACCGTAGTATGTGAAACACCCTGGCTTTAGTACTAAACCGCCAAAGTCAATTCTGAATATTGTGAATCTTCATAGGATGCATTGCCCTACCGCTTCACCCAGAAACGTCCGTTGAAGTGAAATAATCCGAACCGTTAGTGATAGAAGTGAAGTAATTCTTAGTGGAATGGTCAATAAATCGCAGTTTGTGCATTAACTCAAGAAAATCCGAAGCCATGCTTTTAGCGTGCAATTATATTCTTAGCCGAATCGAATGTGTAACTTATCTTCCAATGATCGTGTTAATTATCTACGCATCAAGGTTTTCACTACTTTGTTCTCGTTACGCCAAATAAAATCGTTCCTTTTATATCGATTAGACTATTTACATCCTGGATTTTCGTACTGTAACGCATGCAGTATACTCAGACCTTACAGATTATTTGTCCAGAAGTCTGCAACAGGTCCAAAATGCCTGTTATAAACCGGAGACGCTATGATCATATTTCTTCGTAATAAATTAGGATGGTTCCGCTTACCTGAATGTCTCAAGTTTATTAACGTTATTCTCCCATAAAAAAAAGTTATAAACATTGAACTAACCTCTCATTACTCATGCTTCCACAATTTTAAAGAATTTGATAAACAGTTTCTCATGTTTAACCATCCTTTCCATTCCAAGCTTTAATTCAAACTTTTCTAAAAATCTTCCAGAGCACTTCCGTGGCAATGTTCTGTAAAAGTGCTGAGATAATGTTTATTCATTAGTTGTATCAAGCATTGAATCGAACATTCCATAGTCCACTTTTGTGTTTTTCAAAAGTCTGCACGTTTTACAGCAATCGAAGTCCAAGTGAAGGAACTCTTTTATCTTGTTGAACTTCTTTGAATATTGTTCTTCGCGTACTTTTATTTCAGAATATTTAGTATAGCTCGTTTCTGTAATGAATAATTTGAAACTGTTCATTTCTGGAAAAGAGTAAAATTAAGAGATACATGTCTTACCTTATCGAATATTGGGAATCAATTTAATAAAAGAATATTCTTGTATTGGAAAAGCAGTTACATGTTGAAATGTATGCATTTAAATTTTAACTGATTCTGCCTGATACTTTCCAAGATCTGTACAATGTTTTATCCAAAATCAAACAATCCAATATTTTGAATTGTGGCGCACGGGATTTTCATAAAGGAAATGGAGGATACTCAGAAATTTTCTTAAGTAATAGCATTAGAATTGCTTCCCAGCAGGTAATTCGTCTGTGCCATGTCGATACTAAACATATTTCCTTTTCGTAACTGTTCAAAAATGCTTCATAGTTAACCATAGTAAGATTACATTAATTTGAACAAACGTTATTAAAATAGGCTGCAACCTCACGGTTTGCTGATTCTTATTACGTTTTCGAATTAACTTATGCATAATGTTGTCTTACACGTTCTTATGAATTGTGTTGGTTGAGTGGGTGAGAGAAAAGTTGTAGATGAGTAGATATATAATATGTAAATATGAACTATTAGTTTCTTAAGATAATATCTTAGTGAACGTGGCTCATGTTCAAGAGATTATTTCTACGACGTACATTGCGGAGTATGTAATGACAAGGTAATTAGACGTATTTTTGAACCTAACTACACACTGTCGACGGAATATTCGTATAGTTACATCTTTGCTGAAAAATGTTTGTCCGGTGATCATTAATTTTAACTTAGCGAAATCATATATATAAATTTTACCAGCATTATTTTTACATTCAAAGTATTGAGTGCTGTGATAGATCTTAAGAGAAATGTTCCCAGTGTAATCTGTACTACTTGCGTTTCAAGCTAATCGAGAGTAAGGGAGTGTTACATGGTAAGTACCTGATGTGGTTTCTAAAAGCATAATTTCTTTATTGTAATTGCTTGATATTTTTAAGCAGATATGCAGTTCAGTTGGTGCAAACACCGACAATAATGTAGATCCACTATATTGGGACGAGCCCATTTTATGCAGACAAAAATCTTTATTCGACGCCAGTGAACTAGAAGTTAAAAGCGGGTTGTCAGAAGAGAACAGCGAGATAAAACAGGAACATGAATTTGAAAGACCAATTGTTTTTTCTGGAAAGCAATTCGAGAATCCAGAATCTTCTTTCCAGGTAAGTAGGTGTATTTTTTATTAACTGCGCTCATACTCCATATATGTTACATAAAGTGCACTTTCCAACTTCTATGGGTTCTTGGATAGAACAGTATTTAAAACATACATTTGTATCAGCTTTTGCATCTATCATTAAAATTCTAATGCTTTATACTCCGTCTGAAGAATTTAAATGGATGTATTTTCAAACGATTCATTAGAATTTACTTATGTTCTGTATGAATGTGAAACCAAAATGTCAATGAATGTCCTTTTACTATTTGGTCGATATTCTGTTTTTTTATATAAATGATTTTTGTCAACATTAAAACATGCATTAGATTTTAATGTACGTAAATTATTTACAGCGTACTCGAAGGAAATGCAGAGTGAATTATGATTAATAATATTAAACCGTTCAGGCCTCAGACATTCTTGGAGTGGAAGTAAATTTTCATATCAATTTACAAGTATTCCAGTGCGAAAAAAAATATATACATCTTTTCCAGGAAATCTGCGTTTTGATTGCCGTTATCAAATTTAGAAAAAGTTTGACTAGAAGTAGATTATCATTATTATTCCCGCCGCTTAATGGGCCGGAAATGGAATTTAGCTGTACAAAACGTTCTAATAAGAATTTCCATTAAATATAGAAGTAAATGATGTTTTCCGTCCACCACGAGTAGTAACAATTATAGGGAGTGTAATATCGTCAAATTTCACATTTCCACAGTTGACGGTCAAGTTAACTGAAACTGAGTCTTACAACACTCGCGGTTGTGCCTGTATCTATGTGTATATTTTTGTGTGTCTCTGTGTGCTAAAAATGGAGAGAGACAAAGAAATCAATTAATAGTGATTATATATTATCAGTTCATTGAGGTCGTTTTATCGAAGTTAGCGTGGATGTCTACCAGATAGCATAATAATTTAAAACAACATTTGAGTAGTAAATATTTACTTGATAAGTAGGTTTATTTATGAACTACACGCTGTCCGCGGTATATTCTTTATAGATTAACTGTAACTGAATGAATTCATATATAAATTATAAGAGCAGTATATGTTAAATACAATATTATATTGTATGACAAAACTTAATTGGAGTTATCAGACAGTGTCCTCAATCTCATCTGTACTACTGACATTTGAGACAAGTAATTCGACTACCAGATGCCATGTGGTTATCTGATGCGTTTTCTGAAACCGCTATTAATGTGTTTATAACTACTTTACATGTTAGGCATACAGCTCAAATGGTGTAAAGACCGAGAAAAACGTGGATTCATTCAGCTGCGACGAGACAATGTTACCGACCGAGAAATCTTTGGTCGATGTCAGCGAAAGTGAAGGTAAATGCGAATGGACGAATGATATAGAGTTGAAACACCAGCAAGAAACAGAAAGAGAATCTGCAGAACCTTTCGAAAATCGAAAATCTTCTCTC
>JAGDQP010013679.1:36042-47168 GCA_022664845.1 Lepisma saccharinum
TCCCTTCATTCTTCATATGAATACAGTCCACTATAATCTTATATTTGTTATTCAATGCTACAGATTTTGTAAATATAATTCTTTATAGTGTTGAACCTTTATTGAAACAATTTGTTCGTAAGCAGTTTGGACTGTTTAAGGGGATGTAGCTATTGCACTGCAATTAGTTATTGATTTACGTAATTTAGGTGTTTTAGACAGAGTCCGTAAATACTTGTGCGTTTAACATTAGCATGAGACATTAATATGATCAACTGTAAACATTATATGATTGCGTTCTTGTAGTTGTTATGTATCATAGTAGATGTACTATGACTTTCATCGAGACACATATACAAATATTTTGCTTCAGTCTTTGTAATGGAGTTTGTAGAATGACACCATAAATTGAACCCGGCTTCAGAAAGTCACTGCTGGTTCTTTTTCATGATTCAGTGTGTGACGGGTAATGAAATGAGATTGTGTGCAAATTAGGCGAATTGTTCGAATGGTTAATGTTCTCAATTGTACTGAATAGTATATAGTCTCGAAATGCATCTCAGTAACGGTGGCAGTAGCCAAATACATCATAGAGAAAGGGTCGCCTGGAATTTACTAAACTAAGCCGCACACTAACAAAGTGCCGGTAGAAGATGTGACTCTGAACGCAGAAACACTTAATGTTCTTCAATGTTCTTGTTTAAATAAACATGCTCTATAAATCGGATTATTTACATTTATCTAGACTCTACTCAAAGGTGAAGATATACTTTAATACCCGTATCCATATCCTCTCATATATATGTGTGTGTGTTGAGTGAAACAGATTAGATTCATTATAATCATAGCAATTTCAGTTTTCGATAAACATGAGAAGAAAAGCTTTTTGATTTATTACTACATTCAAATTTCTAAACGTTTTTCCTATAATTTTAAAATTTATATGTAGAGGAATACCAGGCACTCAAGTATACTTCAGAGTTCAAGTGATTCAATATGCAAAGAAATGCTAATCTGATATACCTCATAGCTTTTGCTATCTTCATCTCCCAACATTCCGTTCAAGTTGCTGGTATTCCCTCCGTACAGGAATTTCAGATGTTGGAAAGGACGAGTGCTTGTTGCCAAGTGTAACTGCGATTACTTTAAAAGGAAACACTTAAGATCCTAATCTTCCAAATGTGGTGTAGCCTTACGATTACACACAACTATCTACCATCTTCCAAACATGCATGGACCTGAACCAAATCTTAATGAGCCCTCGATAGCACAGGCACATATCCGAGTTCGCGTACACAACATCATAATAGTAGAGTATAAACTAAGAAAATTGAATTTTTATCGAACTAAAACATTCCATTACGGTCCCCATAATCTAGTGGTTGGAACGTTTAGCTCATGTCTGGGTGATCCTGGGTTCAGTCCCTTGCTGGAATCCCATTTTTCGGTATCCACAGAGGGTCGTAAAGCTGACGTGTGTAATGACGTGACGGCCAGAATCGAAGTAACATTCCTGATACTTTTTTTACGCGCATAGGCCTAGCCCATACAGCCGCTATTCTATGGGACGCAATTCCAACAAGCGCAGACATATGGCGCTGGGGCAGGCTCTGGATCCTTTGCTCTGTTACGCCTGTGCTTATGTTCAAACATTTCATAAACACAAGAAAATATACATAATTCAGACCATTATATAGGAAAGTTGGACAACATTTATTGTTCCACTAACTCTGACATTTCTCCGTTCGTTTAACCTGTAATATATGTTCCATACTGATCAGTTCATTGAACATCCTCTAATCGTACAATTTATTTAGCTGTGTTATTCATCGCCATGATTATGCAAACATCCTGTATTACACTGACCTACGAAGTCTCTTCATCTATCCAATCTGCCAATTCTCGTTTCGCTGGCGTGGTTAGTCCTGATCAAAATTTAATCACTTCCTGTGACAAAGCGTTCCATACCACCCTTCATGTTCTGCCTTTTTCTCTGAATACACGTCTCTCTCCTTTCACTAAACGTGCATGCGAATTCACTTCCAGTTAGACTTTACACTTGAAAGAGCTAAAGTCTCCAATAACGGAATAGGTTCATTAGATATAAATGTGTCCCAGCCGGTGTCACACCTAAACTCTTCGATATTGTAACATTAATTATCATTAACATTTCTCAGCGGTACTTATTCACTATATGCCAAAAGAGAACAGGATCGGAAGATGATTCATTTGACGATGCGATCAACCAATTCCTTAGACTGAAGTTAATAGTATTTCGATTGGCAAACCTTTATTCTTCTCTTCACCATAACATATTTGCTGGACGTAACGCATGAACTGTGATCAAATATATCATATTGAGGGAGCTTACGCCGTCAACTATCCTGATCTAAACACCTTAAGACCAGTTATAATTACATTTTTTGATACAATATTTGATAATGAATCTCATGAAGGTATTCATATAATTTCAAACATAAGAATATAACTCGGTATCGTTCTCACTGTATTAATGATAACGATTAGCCTTGATTTCCTCATAAAGTAAGTCTCTAATCGACCAGTGCAAGGCTGAGCATCCGCCGTAGGAATATAATGGTGTACAGCCCTTGATCTAATTCAGTATATCGGATATTTATTTTTTGGTACCTATTTCACGTTATTAGTCCCTATTACAATATGCTTACATAAGTTCCATTACATGATATAAGACACTACAGCACAGATAATATGTAAAATACAAAGCAAAAAAAAAAGAACGGAAAAGGTTATTTCCGTGATATTCTTGAATATGTGATATTTGTCCTATAGACATAAAAGACGCATATAAAAACACATGATGCGTGTATATATAACAGTATATAAGAAAAACTGTATATATAATAATGAAATAAAATGTTGGCATCGCAACTTAATTTACTTTGCATATATTTGTGCAGATTTTAATATTACATCATATTATGCACATAGTTTGTAATGATTCTTCTATTTGCTTATTACGTCATAATGTGCACTTATTAATGATTCTTCTATTTGCTTATAACAGATTTAGTAGTACTTATATACAGTGAGTAAGAGGACGGAAAACCTAATTCAGTGTTCGTTTTTAACAAATTATTATAAGTTCTACACACACTAATTAAAGAAAAGTTAAGAAATGATTCAGTTCTACCTTTTGTAATGTAAAATGGAGTTCTCATTCGAAGGTTTGTTTGTTTAGAATTGAAATTTAGTTGGCTCACAAGTCCTTGATCATCTCTGCTACCGTTTATCAACTTAAATAAGAAAGCCACTAAAGCAATAGCACGCCCTATGGAAAACAAATAACACGGGTCAACAGCGAAAATATTTCTCAAATGAATTTAGTCCCAAATTGCTAAATTGAGTCCCACAAACACGAATGGACAATGAAATGGTACCGTTAGCTCTTGTTGGCAGAAACAGCCAATGTCAGTGAGTAACGGGGGTGTTCAAGCAAGTGTGGAGAGCTAGTTAGTAAGTAACTACTGCTGCAACACTGTTCATCAGAATAGCATGTTTAAACGCCATTTTCTAGAGACTAGTGCACGCCTTCAAATTATATGTTGACCATGCCGCTATGACGTACGAGAAAACGAAAATCGGAACATTTTAGGAAAAAATCCCTTTCTGGGCGTTTAGGGTCCCCTAGCGACTCTGGGTGAGAGCACTAAACACTAAAGGTCGTTTTAGACGACAGCATTTATGCTACGATGAACCTTACGATTAGCAGTAGTGCCAGAGTTTGAAGGCAAGATTTCTACAATAGGGCAAGATGCTATAGTATAAATTGGTAACTTTTTCTTTTTACGCTGGCACCCTGCTTTCGCTAAGATTCATCGTACGAGAAATTGTATCATCTAAAACGGCCTTAATATACATTAGAATATACGTTGGGATATTGGAAGTATTCCTGCCTAATACCATGATGATATCGCATATGGTGACGTCATTCTTCTCAGTCCTGTTTACAAGTGAAAAAAGGTTTTAACTATACTAAAAAGTAATAAAGTGTACTAAAGTGAAAACCACACAAATTGTATTTATAATAATGGTTTTCTTGCTTCCTTCCAAGTGTATTAAAGGGTGCTGAGTGATTAATAACAGCAACATGCGTCGTCAATGTATCAACAGGAAAAAATGTTATTTTTGTGGTGAAGTCCCATTTGCAAAGCAGAGGCGTCCATTGACGCCGCTTGTGAAGACAACACATTTTCTCCATTTTGGTCCAGGACAAGCCATGAACACCTCATAGATGCTGTAACAAATGCTGCGTGAATCTACATGCATCGTTAGAAAACAAAGGACGTTCAATGAAATTTGTCATTTCTATGGTGTGGAGGGACCCAACACATCATTTTAACGACTGTTATTTTTGTTTATAACCACCGTTTAGACATGGAGTGTCCAAAAAGATGAAGGGATGTATACAATATCCCAACATCCCATCAGTCATCCGACCAATCCCTCATGGCAAAGATCCTCCTGTATCTAGTCCTCCAAACGAATATAGTGTGAAAGACGAAGAAGATGAAGAGGACACAGAAGGTATTGAGGTAGCCCCTTGGTCATCCTCAATTGATACGGAATTTCCGACACACAGTGGAACACCTAAGGAGCCCCACCTACGTTCACAGACCAAAGTGAATGATTTTATTCGAGATCATGACCTGCCTAAGAACAAAGCTGAGCTTGCGGCATCAAGACTTAAGGAATGGAACTTACTAGATGATTTGAAGCTGTCAGAATACTTATTTCACAAAGTAGGATACCGTGGTATTTTGTCATGATGTACTTGGTTGATGAACAAATTGCATTTTAAACACAAACCACAGGAGTGGAGACTGTTTCAGTCAGCTTTACGTTTAGTATGAACGCAGTCCTGCTCCACAATTCCAATTCTCTTCCATCAGTGCTTGTAGGTTGTACTGTCAATATAAAGGAAACATATCACAACATGAAACAAATACTCGAAGCAGTTCAGTACAATGTTCATCAATGGCGGTCATGTCCAAACATAAAATTCATCGCTATTGTGTTGGGGTTGCAATTGGTTTTCACAAAAATACTTCTGTTTTTGTGTGAATGGGAGAGTCGGGACAGGTCTTCCCATTACGTTAGAAACATGTGGCCTCTAAGAAGGGATTTCCGGCTTGGTAAGAAGAATGTACAACCTTTAGTTCTTACGAAGAACATCCCCCTGTCCCCGTTACATATCAAACTGGGGTAAAGGAAACATTTTGTGAAAGCATTGGATAAAGATGGTGGTGATGCGTACAAGTACCTCCGCGAACTGTTTTCTACGTAAAGTGAGGCTAAATTAAAGAAGGGGATCTTCATAGGCCTACAATTTCGTAAACTATTGTATGACGAAACCTTTGATCAGTTTCTTCGTGGTAAAGAAAAGACAGCATGGAACGCTTATAAAGGTGTAGTAACTGATTTTTTGGGTAGTCGCAAACCGGAAAACTACATTGAGCGTGTGAACACTCTGTTGGAGAAGTATCATGAGTTAGGCTGCGATTTGTAACTCAAAGTCCACTTTCTTCACTCACATATAGACTTTTCCCCCAGTAACTGCGGTGAAGTGAGTGATGAGCATGGTGAGCGTTTCCACCAAGATATTAGCACAGTAGAAAACATATTACGGCAGGTGGAACGCTGCCATGCGTGCTGACTACTGATAGGAGATGCCCCACAGAAGGAACACAACGGGAGGCCAAGGAAAGGCGCTCACGTCATTAAAACTCAAAGTTGGTGCCGCAAAGCACTTTCATGCATATATTTTTTTTTTTAATTTTTTGTTCGTAGTTAGGTATGCCATAATTACGTATTTAGTTGTGTAGTTCTAAACAATCGTAATTTTTGTGCTGCACTGGCGAATACATTCATACGAAGGCCAAGAGAAGTCTCGCGTGAAAGTGAAAGTTGATACCGCTGAGCACTTTATTGTAAATATTTTTCAGTTTATGTTCATAATATATGCATCTTCAAACGTTAGGTATGTTTCTACAGCAACACAATCATTTAGTAGTAGAATTCTGTTGCTACACTGGAGAAATGCACCAAGGAAATATGTAATATAAAGTATTGATATTCAATGCTTCATTACAACAGCTGTTTCTCAAAAACAGTAGTTAATAAAAGAAATGTGAGGTTAGAGTCGTTTTTCTTGTCCCACAATTAGTAAAAATCAACTATTTTGGGAAAGGAGACATTCAACAACTCTTTTTAGTTGTCCGGTGTAGTAATCAAATATATTTACTAACTCATTGTATGATATATTTGACTATTATTAACTGGTAGTTGTTTTGTAATATTAGAAACTTTTTTGAATGCGCTCAATTTTGTATCTTACTCTTTGTAATAAGGAGGCCATACAGTAGACCTATATCCCTGTTTATTACGAACAATACTATTAAACAGAGTGACACAAGCCTTTGTCGTACTAACTTCCCTTGCATTTCTTTTGAGAAACCCAATGACTTATGTGCTGCATTGGTAATATTTTCTGTATGTTGTTTGAAATATAATTTACTAATCACAACTACGCATAAATTGTTTACGTAACTGTATTGTATTCCGCATTACAATATTATACTCATAGTGTTAATTTTGATGGCTCTTTTTAGAAAACGTAATAGATACACATTTGTTATATATTAAAAACCAACCCATGCTCCATTCATGATAACTATCCAGATATGCCTGGAGCAATAATCTATATTTGATCTAATCTGTCTTTATCATCTTTGATTTCTTGATAAATGTTTATATCATCTGCATATAACAGGCATCTTGAATACGTGTAAAACAGCAGGCAGATCATTTATAAATAGTAAAAATAATAATAGGCCGAGATTAGATTTTGGGGGTATGTATGTAACATAATATACTGTAGAATTGACTAAATCCTACAAGTTAACAACGTTAATTTATGTGAAAAACCCATATTCGGTAATTTATTAAGTAATATGTTATGGTCGAGTCTATCAAAGGGCTTCGAAAAATCTGTGTATATAGCGTCAAATGTAGATTTATTATTAATATTGTGGTTTCCCATAAGTAATCTTATGGGAAATGCAAAATAATCTTACCAGACTGATAAACGCACGCGGCACCATTATTCTTTATTGTGAAAACCATCTTTTACTCTATAATACACGTAATTTATAATGTAGTTTGACGTTTTCACAACTTGGTAAGTGTGCACCATCTACCAGTGCTCCAGTATACATTTAAACGCTTTATCCTCTCTCTGCTGCATGTGTCAGAGGTTATCTAGAAACTGGATATTGGTCATTAGTTCCCCGATTGCACCATCTCCAAACTTTGGCTGAAATCACTCTCGATAGATCGTCTGCAACGTCCTTAACAATTCCTTGGATGTAACTTATTCGTAGCGCTTTCTTCCATCTCCGTATATATAATTTGTTCATTCGTGTATTTTATACTCCGCTATGCGTTAATGCCTGGCTATTCCTTTCCTAGAGAGCCTGGGCAAGGGTTTAAACACAATATGAGCGCAGCGCACACGGTTGATGAGTCGAGGTTTATAGAATAATCCTTCGATAAATCGGTATCTGCCAGAATTATCTGCTTACTTTTGCCTAATTTCATTGGTGCTGCCACTATATTTGGACAAAAATTTCCACTTTTCTTTTTTAATACTTGAAATAAAGGAGCAAATTTTCCTGCATTCTGAGCATTTAAGTTCTTTCACATTGGATGGACGAACTACGGACTGAATTATATTTAGATATTTTGTATGGTTTAAGATTTTGGTGGAACTGCAATCAACCCCAAGGACTGAGCTTTTGTCAACATGAAACTGCGTTTCTTTATTTTCCAGTCATTCCAGACTCTTCAAACGTTTCTAGTATTGTATCAATAATTCTCAAGTGATACTAATCGCCTTTGCCTGGTATTGACATAGGTGGATACTTATTTATATCAGTCTTCCCTTTACTTTTTACAAGTGATACTCAAAGTTTTTGCCTGGTATTATGTTATTGGCATAGGACCGTGTTTACTTAAACTATCTTCGTAAAGCTACTAATTTAAATGTGGTATACATAAGAAACGCGACGGAATCTGAACATTCGTTTCTCAAACACCTATGACAATAGATTTTAGCAATCTCAGTAGATTCAATTTGATATTAAGAATTTATTAAGTCCAGGTGGTATTAAATGTGAAGAAAAGGAGAGCAAGATCTATTAAATTGTTACTTGTTTTCTTTTCGTTTTTTTTTCATTTTCATGTCCTTTACATGGGGCGTAATTTTCGCATTTTTTTCGGCCATTTCGTACTTACAGTATTTTTAATGACTGTAGGTCTGAATTATATTAAACTTTAATTTTATTTTTACTCTTTTAAATTCTAAGTTTCAGCTGTGGAGATAAGTTTGGTTCCCTTCTAGCATATATCTTCTACTCATTAACATCGAATGTTTTTTTTTCTTTATAATACTGATTCGTTCATGTGCCTCGTGAAAATGTTGATAACATATTTCTAGTAGTGAGAGGTCTGATAGTAATTTACATTTTCTCAGTTTGTTTGGTTTTTGAAACAGCATGAATCAGTTTCCACGAAAGAGATGTTTGCAAATGCGTGCTTTATTTCTATATTTTACTGTAATATTATCTCGCTACACATTTTTGTTTCACGATAATATCTTATTTTAGAGTAATCAATGTTATATTTTTAAATCCTAGTTTTATTGAAATTTTCTATTCACTAAATATTAGAAACACGGTTACCATCTTAGTTTGTTTCTATGGCGAATGGGAATTATAAGTATATGAGTGTGTATGTTTATTATGAGATATGTAAATCTTGGGCCGACACACTGTTGTTATTTGGAGACATCGTGGGAACGATGAGCTGGATGACATACTTGGTCTGGAATCGGAATTTTTGTTTGTCGTGGTATCAGGGGCTTTAACAGCACAAGCTTTAACAGATTATTTGGGGATGGCCTGGAAATAATCTTACCAGCACCTTTTACAAATGCTGTTCCCCTTCTCCCACCAAACATGTTAATGGTTTGTTACAATAAGTTTTCCACTCTCAACTTGATAGTTTTAATATGTTCTGAAAACGCGTTCAATGGCGATAGGCCTAAGCAAATCCTTATATTCCTGTCTTTATTCATTGTTTGGACCAAAGGATGGCACTACTGTCGTAATGCTCAATAGTATCTTCGGCTAAACGTGTTTGTAACACAGCAGCATATATCATGTGCTGTATTACTATAGTCCGTCTTTACTTCTATAGTATTTTGGAATACTTTTATTTTTTCCAGTGGCTTTTAAATGTAATTAATATTTAATAATAAAATTTGTACATAGCACATTGGTTTTCTGATATCAAAATAACGCAAACAAATTGGGGTAATTTCCATGTGGATTGTAGCGTCTTTCTTTGTGATCAAAAGCATGTATCTAATGAGAAACCAGGTTCCGTTAAACTTTAATCGAAAGAATTTTCGATTACATACATTGAAAGAATTTTTAGTTGCAAAAGCGTTTGAGAATATAATAGCGCAATCATTTGTTGAAAATAATTGAAGTGCAAAATATAACCAGAAAGAGATGTAGGATTTCATAAATGCTAGGGTACTATAAAACAATATTTGCCATGACTGTACCTATGGATAAATATAGACAATTAAATCCAAGTAAGATTAAATCAAACCCTCGGGTTTGATTAACGTAACTCAAATCCAGTTCTGTTTCATTTGATGGGAATAAAATCTAAATGTCAAAAGACGTTAGTATGTTACTCTTAATTGCTGACTTCGAAAACTCTGACGCAGACGTTTAACATATTTTATAAATCAATTTGATTTTTTTATATCTTTTTATAACTACAGCCACCTGCTTCCAAGGATGGAGTTTTATTACAATCTTCACCCATCATGTTCACATGCTCGTTGGAATTAGTAAATTGCTGTTTTTGTACTGAACGATTAACCGCAACAGTTCTTCAGTAGAAACAGTCCCAAATTAACTCTAAGTGTCATAACATTGCTTCCTTAGCAAACTACTGTTGGCTCATTTCATGCAAAGGATAAACGATATATCTTGCGTAACACGAAAATTACCACAATATTTCCTAACTTCAATGACGAAAAAACTTGTTTCATCCTTTCAATGTTGTAGATTGTCTTCATTTCTGCCCTTTTTTAGTATTATTCTTCTGTTTACCTCCAAAAATCTTCCTTGTCTTAACTACAGCCACAGAGTTTATCTTCGCCTTCATATGAAACTTCAGATATGGCTGCCCAAAATCAGAATGCAGATTTTATTTTTCGTACTGCACCTTTCGTAACACCTACTGACAATAATATACTGGCCTACCCAAACTAACAATATAACTCTTGTGGTAATCATATCCTCACCTGCATATGCAAATAAAGCACGGGAATATAATATTTTGCTTTCCACTGAGGGTAGTACGAATTGTCACTTGGGGTAAGTATGACCCCCGAATAAAATAATTTCGCTGTTTTTAGTACAGACGCAATATAAAACAACTGACCACAATATGACTTTAATGACAGATGTAACCTAGGATATTACTGTGAGTGGCAGGAAACTACTAGAAAACGTTGTTGTGTGACGATCAGTTAACTACATAGGGTTGCATGTACCCAACGCGAAGCTTCAATTTTTAAGAGGTAAGCAAGGCCCTAACGATGCATGAACATAAATATTTATTTTACAAATCGTAAAAAGGCCAATTATACAACATATCTTAAAGAAAATGTTATTTCAATTTCAGCTGAAAGAAAACAGGCGTGCCAGTTTGGTCTCGGAACGTTTCCAGTATGAAATATGCGGATATAAATCCTTCAGAAATAGTAGTAGCTCGGAAAGACACATGAGAAGTCATAGAGGAAGGGATCTTTTCAAATGTGAAATATGTTCATCTAAATTTAGTGCAAAGGCTAATCTGAAAAGACACATGTTAACCCACACAGACGAGTGGCCATTCCAATGTGAAATATGTGAATATAAATGTACTCGTAAGGATGATCTGAAAATACACAGGATAACACATGCAGACGAAATGCCTTTTCACTGTGAAGCATGTGAATATAAGTGTATTCGTAAGTGTAATCT
>JAGDQP010013680.1:0-23238 GCA_022664845.1 Lepisma saccharinum
TATTTTATCTTCGTATCGCCTAAAGACTTATTTTTCATTGAAAGGGTCTGTAATCTTGCATTCGCTCAACGAACGTTGAAACCAATACCGTATCATTACATACTATTGTAAGGGATACCTATCGATCCCAGGACTATGTCTCGGGATCACAGAGGGTCTCATCAAAGATCAGCAGAACCAGAATTATAAAATTGTAACAAACAAACAATGCTTACTCATGAACAAGTTAAATAAAAACAAACATACGTAACTTGTTATGTACAAGAAATAATGAAGTGTCAGTCAATATTTATGTTAATAGCGCAGAAACTTTTCCGGGCTGTATGAATGGAAAACAGGAACCTCAGACTGTGCGGACCAGCAACTCCCCAAGAGAAATGCTGACCCACACAGTTGTTTAGGCTCCTCAGCTCCCTAGAAGGGGAAAGTTAGATTCAATATATAGAAGAGAACATTTACCAACAACACAGAAGAAGAGTGATATAGCTATAGTACCTACACTCTTCCAGGGCAGTCATAGGAGTTGACTGTCAAGACATACGGATACAAGAGTCCTTTCATACAGTCCGGTGAGTAGAATGGCGCAAGTTTTATTTTGTACAACATCTTTCTAGAATGAAAGCAAAACTATCTGAAACCTACTTGTATTATCAATGACTACATCCTTTCCCAGTACCTAAAATCGCCTGAGCCCGTCAGAGGGGGAAGGCAAACGCTATTCTTTAATTCACGATGACTCATCGTGTCCTCAAATTTTGTAACATCAACTCATTTCCCGACGTCATATAATGATGATATTTTGCGCGGCGACGTAAGTAGGGTGACAATACAATATTCCGTTGTTAATTTCATATAGTTCTATATATTTACATATTTTAAATGCATATTTTTTTAGTAAGGAACTTCCTTATCCTAAAATAAATACTGGCCCGCAACGACGTTCCGTTTGACTGGTTGCAGATCACTTTAGGATTTGGATCACAAGATCAGCTTGAGAAAAAGCATCCGAACAACGAAATAACTCGTAAAAATAATAAAAGACTTTCTAAAAACATACTTTTCTTAAACAATTCGTATTAAAAGTTAAAACTAATTTTGCTTATGCATGACTAAAAAGAAAAGCATAAGGTGAGCCAATTGAAAAATTTATAAAGTGACTGTATATGAGAGCGCGCCCCCATGCTTTTCTTTTTAATCATGCATAGAAAATATGTTTTTACTTTTTAGTATGAATTGTTTAAGAAACGTATGTTTTTAAAATTATGTCTTTTGTACTGTACAATACTAGTCGTACATTGTTATTTCATTCTGTCTCTATGGCGTTATTAGTTATGATTATATATTGTAGTCTCTAATACTACGGCACATTAATGAGTATCGTTGTCAGGTACTATCTAATAGTGAAAGCAACGCTAGAACTATAGTTTCTTCTAGAGAAATCTGTCGCGGATGGGATGGGGGTCAGGGAGGGGGAGTTATTTTCGTGTTCTGCGGGGTAGCACTCCTCTAATTACACTGAAATTTTTTCCAGTTTCTTTTTGTCATGAACTTGAAGTTGTTAATAAAGCTTTATTGACTAAGATACACTACAGAAAATTATATTTTTCAGCATTTCTCATCGCTCGCATATTTGAAAAATATGAAAATAACGAAGAATGACTTCTTCTCACACTTAAGTTTTGTATAAAAGCCACTATATTTGTCTTTTAATTTAGAACAATCATTCTGTGTCCTTACGGAAATCAAAGTTCCGCATTGCAACAGCATCACTTAATGCTCTTGAGTAGCAGAACAAACCTTGAATACACCTGCCATCTAGCGGTCAATTCGTGGCGACAGGCTACACACGATTTCTCGTTGATTGGACAGGCAGCTATAGATGCAGCTGGCGGTGGTTTTAGGGTATACTTTCCCGACTACACCTTTGGTAACACTGTGTTAACACCAAGATTTGTTATACTGGTGTTGTGTGATCATGTGTGCGACTTCATCATGGACAGAAAGGTGGAACAAAGAATCAACAGAAAATGTTGCGTTAAACTGGACATCGGCCAAGGAGGTATTGAACATATTTCTCCAAGCAATGAGGCAATGAGTCGCCTTCTTCGGTTTCGGTTGCACATTTCGGGGATGATGCGCGTGGACGGTCTTTCATATCGCTCGTCGTCCTCAAGGAACTTTCTTCGCCTTTGAAGCCTATGGGCCTACGAGTAAGTGCCTTCGTGAAATGACAAAACCGTAAGAGATAGGACAAAAGTTATAAAAAACACAAACATGTATTTTTTATGGTCTTTAATTTTTATTTGAAACATTTTTTCATATTTCCAACGGTTATCGAGATCTGATCAAAAAGTTAAAATCGCAGCATACAGCGGTGTTGATTTTTATTATATGTTGTTACTGGGTACTAGTACTACACATATGGGAAGTATCCCTTTTAGAAAATTATTTTCTGACTGACTGGACTACTATAAAACTAATAAAAACATAGAACGACGTGATAATAATATCCATAAAGTGTATGGCGCAAGTGTCTGGTGCCACAGAATGAGAGATATCAAACAGAAACAGACGGTGTACAGGGCACAATGCCGGATACTTTTGCGTACGACGGGAGAATATAGAACGACTCAAGTGGAAGCACTACAAATTCAAGTAGGAATTACAACAATTAAGAATTCATAATAAAGAATTATTACTAATTTGTGAAAAGTATCATCAAAATGTCGTGAAAAGGGACCACAACAAACAGGGCAATAAAGTAAATACCAAATTAATAATTTTGAAACATAGAAAACCTAATCCAAATAATATTAAAATACTAAATAATTTTATTGCTTTTCTTTTAGAAGTTTTTAGGTTATTTTGTCCAAAACACTGTTTGCTCAATACACATAAATAACAATCATTAGTATATTGACAATCTAGAATTTTGAATGCATCGGAAACCAGTGTTTGATCTAGGTATCTAGTTCAGGCACATCGCAAGATATTAGCATAAATTCCCAAACAGAACATATAATTTTGAAAAAGTGGTTGCATATGACATATGTGAAATTATAATAATGATATATTTGAACGGAAATCGCACTCGATATGAGTTACCTACAGCTTACCAATATTCGTTTCTAAAATCATTTCAAATCCATGATCGTCAATGTGTAGTTTTATGTTATTTTTTAATTTATTTATGGCATTTATACTTCTTAGGCTTAGGACGCTTCTATCTTATTACGCGTGAGCCTGCGTGTGAAACAAGAAGTGCATTCATTTACCTAGTGTCTAAAATTCATGCAGTATAGTATAGGCTGTAAATATAGGAAAGTACAGCATATAGATTATCTAGTACAGACATGAGAAACATTTGAATGTTTAAAAGTAGTTGTGCAACGTGCACTGTAGAAAAACATTAAACGTTGTTTTTCGGTGAATTGACTGACACCCGCGCTTCCAGAGATTTCATTGTAAACACGTATTTTTTTCCTTCAGTGGTCGTTGCACGACTATTTTTGAATATTTCAATATTTCCTGCCTCTGTTATTCTCTTTACAGTGCAGATGATTTAATATGGGATTATATTTTATAACAGGAATATCTTTTGTGGAGCAATATCTCTTGTAAGTGGGTCTCTATTTGTGATACGAAGTGAGTACACTTAAAACTAAGGTAGTGCTCTCTCTGTATAGTATTACTGAGTGGTGCCACGTATTTTGCAAATATTCTCAAATTCTAATAGAAAAAACAACTTGACTTTATGATGCCTTTGTTTTATAAAATATTCTATACTTTATGTAACTTACTTTGCTTCTTGTTCAGGGTGTAGGCCCATTAATAATTACTAATTTTACATTATACGTCGAGAGAAATCCGTCGATTTCAAATTAATTTTGAAAGGGTATTTGTAAGAAAATCATACCTAATCTTATACACAAGTAAATTAAATTATCTTTACTCGTTCCCATTATCTTCTTATTAGTTTCATACTGTATGTTGAAGTTACGATAATCGCTAGTTCGTACATGATACAAATTATCACCCCAGCCGACTTAACGTATCTGTAATTTTTGTTTATCTATTCCAGGTTTCTGCTTCCCTCTTGAGAATAGTTCCCAAGATATGAAACGCAACTTTCTTTTCCTCTTTTTAATTGGAATCATTTCCTCCCAGAAAGAGAAATTTCGTAATAGTAAAATATTTCGTATTATACCTAACACAGACTACCAACTACAATTTCTAAAATATTTGGAAGAAAACGATTATAACGTAAGTTGATTACTAGTGTTGCGAGTAATATTGTTCGGGTAAGTACTCGAGTGTTCGTGTCCAGTGAATAAAATTTGAGACAAATAAAACTATACTAGAAATTCAAGATGTATTGCTTAGAATTTTGTTCCCTAAATTTCAGACTTCATCTGGAACTGATTGACAAAGAACTTTTTGCTACGAAACATTTTTGGAAAACTTGTAAATAAACCCTCTAAAAATTACCGTAATTTCTAACCAACTTTCCTTTATACCACTTCTTCCTCTTTTCTCACCTACGTGGCGTCGATGTTTCTGATTAGTCCTCTCCACAAAGCCCTGTCCTGAACTTTTCCCCCTGACAAACCTTTCACTCCGAAATCCTTCTCAATCCTATCCATACATTTTCTCCTTGGCCTCCCTCTACCTCTATTACTCTCCACTTCCACTGTTCCTCTACACAAACGAACATACACAACCTTTAGCATAATGCATCTCATACTGTTATACAAAATACATATTCTTTCTTCTACAATTATTATATGAATGTAATCATAAAGTCGTCTCAAGTTTACATAGATGTAACGTATTTACTTCTCATCTCCAATGAGTAACTATTTACTTCTTTTCAGAAAAGAACAGTAGTGTATCGTGTGCAACAGTACAGTGTTACAACTAATATTGATTCTCAAGTATTGTGAATCCCACACCACGGCACAAACCATTGCAGTCTTCTTTCTTGTATCTTCTTCGATGTGTCTACAATCTTGGTTGTTTCTCTTACTCTCACATTTCTCACTCTGTCTCTTCTTGGTATCCTTTGCTTTCTTTATCGACCATGATTCTGCTCCACACAACATTGCTGGTCTAACCAATGCTTTGTAAATTACTTCTTTATTATTCACCGTGATTCTGTGGTCGCAGTGAATCCTATATACTTTCTTCCAATTTCGCTATCCCCTCTTACATTCTATGTGTTACTTCCAAGTACAAATCACAATTTCCAATAACAGGTGAGCCTAAACATATAAAATTTTCCCCTTTACTCATTCGTTCTTCTTGCAACATCACTTCTCCACTTTCTTCTCCGTTAAACTTACTCCGATTTCTTTACACTTAACTTTAGACTCTATCTTCAGGAGACTTCCTCCAACTCTCTATTTTCCTATTATCATTGCATAGTGCAATATCATCGGCAAATATCATACACCAGGAAATTTTATTTCTCATATCCTGAGTTTCAACATCTATGACTACGTTGAAAAGGCTGAACTCTGGTGTAATCCAACTGTAACAGGAAATTGGCGTGTTAACCCCCTACTACTTCTTACCAGAGTTCTAGCTCTTGTACCTTGGATTTTCCTTCCATTGTTCTCTGGTACTGCCGGTACATTCTCCCTCAAAGATCTCCATACTTCCTGATGTGGTACTCTATCGTAGGCCTTTTCCGAATCAATAAAGGCCATATGTAATTCTTTTTGCTTTTTCTGATGCTCTTCCATATTTTGTTTTAATATAAAAGTCTTTATTTTCTCTAAGACTTTCTCTACTTCTTCCCTGCTTATTATTGGTGTTGGCTCAAGATTTGAGGTTCCACCACTATAAACTTTCCTCGGATTTTCTTCATTTAGGAGCGTTTCGAAATATCCGGTCCATCTCTCTTTCTCTTCATTGGTAAGCACTAATGCCTCATCATCCTTAATTTGCCTCCTTTGTTGTCTTGTCTCTATTTATTGCTAACCTGTATATCTTCTTCACTCCACCTAGTGTTTCAAATTCGTCATACAGTTCATTCAAGGCTTGCTATATTGCTCTAGCCACTGCCCTCTTTGCCTCCTTATTAGCTGCTTTGAAGCTACATTTATCCTCTTCTGTCCCTGAAACATCCCATCTCTTCGCGTTAATAGCTTCTTGCACGTCCTCATTCCACCACCACGTCTCTTTTCCTGTAGGAACTCTTTCCTGACATCTCCTCTGCGGCAGTTAGAAGAACGATCTTACCGTTTTCATTCCATTATTTTTGCACATCCTCTTTTAGCAGATTTATTCTTTTCGTAATTCCTTCTCTGAACAATTTTCTAAGTTTCTCGTCTTTCAGTCTGCACCATCTAATTTTGTGCTCTCCATTTCGCGGACTTTTATTATTTCTACTTCCAAACTCCCAGTCCATACTCACTATTCTGTGTTGCTGGTCCACGCTTTCGCCATTTAATTGCAGTTCTTAATTGCCTTAAGATGATGTCTTCGGATCAAAATTAAAACGATTTGACACGTTACACTTGTAAGTTACAATATGCTCCTTCTTCTTCTTCTGGAAAAATGTATTGCAAATCACCAGATCGAATGTCGTTGCAAAATCTGTTACTTTTTCTCCTTCTTTGTTCGTATCTCCCACACCCCAGCCACGTGAATCTTCACAATGCTTTCTCTATTTCTGCCTACATTTTCATTCAAGTCACCGACCACAATTACTCTTTCCTCTGTTTGTACACTGCGAAGTTCATAGTGCAAGTACAATACTACTATATCTTAAAAATACAAACTGTTCTAATATCTGCGTCAAATTTTAGGGCTTTTTACGAAACAACGTTTTCCTCAAAGATCAAAATTCCCTAAATTAAACCTGTATAACTACTATTTACTAATATACTTTTAAACATCGAATGATATTGAATAGAGGATTAAAGATAAAAGTATAAAGTATTTTTAAATTATTACGGATTTTGCAACGTTTGATGCTGCGACAATGAGCTTGCGTGTTCCGTAAACCATGGAATAAGAAAGGAAGTATGGATTTTACAACTCATACGATAACTTTTAGAAGTAAGAGCGTTAATAATTGAGGGGATCAGAGAGAAATAAGTTTAACCCACGAAGTGAATAAAGGCGTGATTTCTATTTAGTTGGATTCGTTTGGCATCTGTCTACAATGTGATGATTATTGTTTGTTGACGTATGGAATTTAGTACCTACAGGATCGATCCAAGAACAAACGCTGATGCATTGCAAGTAGAGTCAGAAGAATGCAAGTAGCCTTCTCCCTCATTATCCCTTCAAACGACATAAATGTTTCCTTGGTTCCCTATAATGGTTTTTAGCGCATTATAATTTCAAATGTCTAGCATTAGCGGTTTTTATAATGAAGTATATTTTAAAGAAATCAGTAAAATAAATTTTATTGAAAGTGGAATATGCATTATATTTAATCTTTCATGAAAATGAAGAAATTTTAGATAAAATTTATTAAAATAATATATATTTATCTTATAAACAAAGATGTTACCAAAACATTAACATATTGAAATAAATGTCATACAACACATTTACTTATAAGTCAGGCTTATTTCGCATTATCAGAAGCTCCTTTAGGGTATATTTTGTTTATCTCGTATGTTTGCCTGAATATACCAATAGCCTTATACTGGATGCCAACTCGCTCTTTCTGCAGCAAGGTTAGACGAGAAAAAGAGAAATAAGAGAGAAGAATATTTGAAATGGAAATAACAGGAAACAAAATTGACTATGATTCAGACGTATCTACAGATAAATGTGCTAATATAAGAACAATGACATGCTTGAAATTAACTTTGTTATACTATATGTCTTGAGTCAATAGTGTGTTTAAATAATTTATGTATATATATTGAAAATAATCATACTGAAAATGCTAAACTGCAATCTAGAAGTTCCTGACATTTGTTAAATAAACTACTGTACGGTAAGCAAACTCTGAGCAGTGATGGAGATAGCAAATTAACACCAGTGTTATTTTCTTTAAGTTAACCTTTCTGAGAAGTGTTGCTGATATCCATAGACCTGTTGATATCATGGTTTCGCCCCTTAAAGAAAATGAGTTCTTGGACACGGTTAAACTTCAGAACATTAACTGGCAGATCACAGTTGATGATGTCCAAAGGTAAATAACTTTCATTTCTAACGACGAGGCTATAGTAAATAATATAAGCCATATTTAATATTAAAGTCATGTACTACAATAGAGTCAATAAAATGCAAAACTCTACCAACAACAAGGATAATATTAGTTTAATACTATTGGAAAGAGGTGCATTCTTATAATCCAAAGAGACAGGAGTGTTTGAACATAATCGTCACTCGGTTCCATCTACAGAAATTATCTTATTAAGAAAAATTGGAAGGAAGTACTTTCCGTACACTGGAACAGTAGCATTACGGCGGTCCTTCCTCCCACAAGAAGCACGGACTTTTACACTGGTTTTAATAGTAGCCTATATAAAGTATACAACTAATGCAGGTGTTTATACAAATAAAGTAAGAACGATCCGCGTAATTCCAAAGTGATGGAAGTTAATATATTTGAAGTTTTTTTTATGAGAATAACAGTAGTCAATTATACTTTAAATTTAGCAACATAAACCCTTATAAATTCCAGGTTTTGTTGAAATTCGCTGCATTTCTGACATAATTTGTTCACACTACACTAGTTGTGTAGTTCACTGTTCACCTGAAGCCTTCGTTATATGGAAGATTATTAGCAAATGTTGTGTTTGGCATTTCTATTAATGGAAAGTTATAAATCATCTTTAAGTCTATTAAAAAGGAGAAGAGCTGGCAGAAGAGCTCCTGATTGGTAAAGTACAGTTAGGGTCATTTCTACAATACCGCTAAACTTCGAGTCAGTGGTAAGTTGAGGCCAATTGATTTTGGCCCATGAGACTACACAAAATGAGAGTTGGCATCAACTTAGCGCTGACTAGAAGTTTAGCGGTCAGTTGTAGAACTGATCCTTATTCTATTTCCTTGTGCGATATATGGAAAATATTTGGCGTCGATCGTATTAATTTAGTGGAAGTGTCCGTTGTTTGGAAGACAGGCCTTTCAAAGTGAACAAATGTTATAATAAATCTTCTACGCAGTTATTTAATTTGATCTTTCGAACATTAAAGCCTTATTGCAATTTTTGTTGAATGAGTTGTTTGGTCGAAGGCGGCGAGTTGAAGTTAGGCTCTGTACCTATATGTTAGTCCAGATTTGCAGAGTTAGCAGTATTATAGTTGATGTACATTACTTGTTGGATTATCAGTCTGCTGATTTTAGACAATTTATTTAGTATGTCGTAGTATATACGTGTATCATCGGACCTGCCTTAAGTTTGGGTTTCAAGGATACCAGTATTATGCTTATTTGACATTGTCAAATATTTATTTAGCAAGGAAACTTAATTAAACTTTTGATAATTTAATTAGTGAAATTAGTCGACGTTCTTTGGACACGAGGTGTAGTCAGTGGTACGAACGAAGTACTTCAGAAAATAGTATTCCATGAAAACGTGCTTCTTACGCTGCATTAAACTCCACAGGTTATTAAGCATTGCTTCTGATGAAAGTGTGTCTAATAGAACAACTTTAAAATATTTCACAACTCACAGGTTAAATAGCTATTATTTCGGTGTAACCAGTTCGAAGTTATATGTATATATAAACACAGAACTGTGTAGTTACTTGCAATTATCGTTGTCGATATTTGAGATTTGAGTAGAACATTTAAAGTTGATGTTATTTCAAAGTAGCTATGGAATTGATTATTTTACATAGTTAATATTTGCAGTATTGGACCAATCACAATTCTTTCAGATAGTCAAAAACGAAAAGAAAATACTATTGTTTTTATCACTCTTATTTCCTTTATCGATTGTCAGGCTAGGAGTAGAGACCCTGAGCTCAGCGGAACGATCGTTCGAAAGAAAATTAGAAGAGAATATTATTTTCAGTCTTAGAAAACTGTCTTTATATGGGGTAACCATTTCGATATTCGTCTCGAGGTTCATGATAGAAAGTTGATTGTATGGTAAGTTGTTATATTGTTACCATAGTTGCTTTTCTAGATGATTTTCGTTACTCTGTTAGTACAAAATTCAGAAAAAGTAAACTCTTGTCGTTCTAACTCTGTTTACTCCGGATGCAGTCTCCTCTTGATCGAATCTGCACAACTGATTGATGCGTCTTTGGTGTAATTTACGAGCATCTGTCAAAACTTAAATTTTACTTCTTGTTCTTAAATTTCTATATAAATTGCTCTACGCGTAATCTACTTAAAATTATGAAAAATTATATATTTGGGTAAAATAACGACGTTTCGAAACGGTTCAGAAAAAACAAAATAGATGTTCTGTACCGCGAAATGGCCAAATGGCACATGTTTTTGAAAAGAGATTTTATACGTGTTGATTAAACACCTAAATACAGTTTCCAAGCACATTGAAGCAGTAGCATGAATACGATTTGATGTGGTCGCAAATGCAACAAAAATCTTATAAAGATATAAATATATTATTTCATGAAGCTAAAAAATGATTTTCTAGAACATATAAGAAGGATTTAGAAAGTAAGTTATTTTGAATGGACCTTAGCTGATTGTGACCTCAAGGTCATAAACAAGCTGTAAGACATTCTTCAGGCATTAAAATAAAATTTAGTTTTAATTTGCGTTATTGAAATTCAAGTTTATTTAATATCATTTATATCTTGATGCAATTATATCGTACAAGCAAAGTGATGCAAGAGACATTGAAAAATAAATGAAAATTCATCTTTTATGCGAGGCGTGTAGTATCAAAACCCGTTATATGCAATCTGGCGAAATTTATAAGCGATAAAAAACCAAAACATATATATATATTTTGTTACAAGAGTACGTATATTCGAAGGGGAAAAACGAAGATTATATTCTATCCTGGTTGGAAGGCCCGATGGAAAGAGGCCATTGGGAAGACCGAGACGTCGTTGGGAGGACAATATTAGAAGAGATCTTCGAGAAGTAGGTGTTCGTGATGAAAACTGGCTTGATACTGCCCAGGATAGAATCCAATGGCGAACATTTGTTACTGCGGCGATGAACTTGCGAATTCCATAAACCATAGAGTTAGTTAGTTACAAGAGTATGATAATACCGAGATCGGAATCTGCTTAGAACTCTTAGAATGTATCATTTTTGTTCATGAGTAATCACGCGTTTTGTAAAAATATCTAGATTTTCAATTTTTTTATCTCTTGTAAAATTTGCTAAAGTTGATGTTAGGGTATTGATACTATACGCCTCATATATATGTATATAGTTAGGTATATATGGGGGATAACAGAACAGATCGAAGATATACGTTGGAAACCTTATGGCATGTACAGTCGAGTGGTCCCACCAGAAGATGTATGTGAGTTGAGCTGCATGTCTGAGCACGCCCCGAAGTTCAGTAGGTGAGCGACAGTGGTCTGGAATGGAGGTCACGAAGAGTGAACAATGTGCGTATGTTAAAGGTGCCCTTCTCCGCGGCGGGAATGCATGGATCAGAGGTGGATAACGGCTTTCAAACGGGGCAGAGTGTTTACTGCCGATCTGCCGCGTAGTGGGCGTCCTGTTCGCTACTATCTATCTCGCTACTGTTCGATACGGTAGGACACGCGCACCTAGTGCGCCTAGTAACTCTGTGTGGCATTTCCGTGCATTCCTGCCGTGGAGAAGTACTACTTTCACATACGCACGTTGTAAACTCTTCGTGACCTCCATTCCAACTCTCACCTACTAAACTTCGGGGCGTGCTCAGACATGCAGCTCAACTCACATATACCATCTGGCGGGACCACATTTATGTTACAATAAATCTTAGCGCTAGAAGTAGTGTCAGCGTGTGAAAACAGAAATGTTATGGGTTTATACCATAGCATATTGCAATATTGTAGCATTTTTCCTTTCACAGGTTGCCACTACTGCTAGCGCTAAGATTTATCTTAGTAAAAATTGTTCCGTGTCACGCGGGCCTTAGAGTTATTCTTAAATAATATTCTTTGAGAGTGTAAGATTATCTTCATAAAATCACAGTATTAATTCAGTAAAGTTTTGCAGATTTTTTTCTCTGAAATTTTCAGCATTTGTCATACAAATAACATTTATCAGTTGTGTTTAATTATCCTCCATTTCTAATTTTATTTCCTATATCTTTTGCAGCTTAATTGACCAAGAGAGACCCTATATGTTAAAGGAATCTAAATACAAGAATAAACAAATCATGGATTGGAATTGTTACAAAAAACTAGATGTTGTAAGTGAATTATCAATATTTATTTATTTAGATAATTAGAAAGACACTATCAGAATATTGCGTGTGGAGAAATGGGCTCAAGTCTTTAATGCAAATGCAAGTATGTATCTGACGGATAAATATAAACACAATGACGGTATATATAATTATGTGAAGGAAGTTTTCTGACACTCCTTCGCATTAGTGAATTGCCTCGTATACGTTAGAACGATGCATAAGTTTAAAGCAGACAGGAGCGTCTCAGGATACGAAGGTTCATAACTAAATCAACTTTCAGGAAAGAAGGCGAGGACGTCTCTCTCGATCAGGACTTGAAATGGACTGGAGCGAACCGGAATTGCGTTCCGGTTCGTGAATATCTAGGCTCGTCTCGTAACTGAAGTAATATAGATAAAAGGGACAACTGCGTGTTAATGAATGTAAGGCATTCCGTTGTGTGAAAATTTCTATTTTGAGCTTTGTTTCCGGTACTTCTTACCATCAAGCAACGTTAAGAAATTTAGACCTGAACATATTAATTGAAAACGCGTGATATTAGAATTGCTCGATTAGCCTACTGCGTGGTGACTTTCAACGTAAAATGTTCCCAGACAGGCACACGTGTAGTACTGGTAATTTCAATCCTTCTCAAGTCACTTCGGCTGGAGTGAGATGGTTGTGAAGCGGTAACAGCAAGCACCAACTACAATGTAACCGCAACCGCTGTGGCAGTAGCCACCCTCTCTCTAGTCTGATAACATTTTGAACTTCATATGATTGTCACTTTTTGGTCAGGCAATGACTTTTACTGTGTCGATCCACCTGTGTAGCGTTTCTTGGAAACGTTTTTAAACATGAGGTTTGCAACACTAGTTCAAAGGGCAGTGAAAGTGCGTCGCCTCGTTGTTAAGGATTTTACGCTACTTTAGTGATTAATGGTACATGTAGCAGAAGTTTTAACTAAATGAGTGAAATCTATACAGCATAGTGCCTACCTATTACATTTATGAACATGCAAGAAGTTCGACTTCTGTAAGTAGTTATTTTCAATATATAGCAGTGTATGGATCACCGTTCTCCGCCCGACACGTGGGTGTTGGCGATGTTGAATAAATGAAATTAATCACCTGCTTGGAAGTTTATATTTACTTACGGAGTATGCATCAATATAGGAAGAAAAGCTTCATATCTTGCTGTGTTCTTAATTCACCGTAGTTAATTTCGTCGTAACACGCAGTATAATAAAGCAAAAAGGGTTTTGCTTTATCCAATGCTAATTTAAGGAAGCAGGCATTTTGGAAACTGGTAGTTGTTGTGTTCCCCCCACCCCGACGTCTACCATGCAACAACAATGCTTAGTTAGTGTAAAATAAACAAAGAGGAAAGAAAATAAATTTTCTCCTACTGCGTTAATTGTAGTGAATCGCCCTTTGCTTCGCAGAATCGAAAGAATCAGTGATCCAGACAGTAAAGTTCTCTGTCATTACAGTACGATACAAATAAAGTAAATAAAGAGTAGTATCGTAAATGTCAAGTTGATTCTTGAGAAACAGGCCTGTGGTATTTATTTTGTTTGTAGTATGTTACCATAAAGTACCTGCAATATACTTTATTTTACTACATATTTTTAGTAAATTTAGGACTTGCACGAAAGGTATATCTGTCGCCCTAAGTGGCTATAAGTTGTTCATATTTTTAATTACATTTGCAGTTATATTTGCCAAGAAATATTTTTTCTGATAGGGACAGTATAACGATTGAGTCTGATATACTAGCTGGTAGCATACCGTGCGCTGAAATTATAGAAGTTCTGTTCAGATAGAGCAGGATCTGATCGGGTATCCTTGTTCCCCCGCTCGCATGGAAGTTAAGAAATACGTGCGCTTGGGATAGTTATTCCTGACAGAGGCAATTACTTAGGAATAGCAGGATATTAATTAATATTCATAAGTATCTTACGTGTTTACTGTGTGAATATTTAGTGGTAAGAGATACTTTTGTCTTAAGTGCTATTTCTTGACGCTGTCACTTTAAAAAAAGAAAGAAAAGAAAAAAAGATACTGAAGAAACAGAAATAATAATCAGTTTTTTATTATTTGTCGTTAAATAAAGATACTTGCTGTTCACGCACGCATTTTACATGTAAACTTAAAGTGGCATACGTCTGTTGGTGTCAGTTATTTTATGAAAACCTACCGTTCTGACCTATCCTCTCCTCTGATGTATGCAAGGTTTGTAATAGTAAAGTACATGTAACTCTGGATGCATCCTAGTCAGTGTAGTCATGCGTAATAATTTGAGAATTTTTAGAAATGCAGAAAGTATCGCTAGTGGGAATTGTATATATCGTATTGTAAAAGCGTATTAAAGGAAAGTTAATTATTGTGAACTATATACTTTCATAGTAGAGGCAGTATCTATTGGAGCGATTGAAAGTTCATTTTGTTCTGTGGAAAATACAAATGACCACCAAATAATTGTGTTACAGATAGTACCTTGGAGAGTTTAATTTTTCATTGTATTTTTAGTTATTGTTTCTATAAATGCTCTCACTTCAGTAATCGTAGTAGAGTGATGACGTGGACACTCCTTGACTATTGTGATTTATGCTCCTTGGTTAAAGGTTCATCGTCTCAGTTATAGGTTCTTGTATTTTTTGTATATTTTCATCCAATTATACGGACGCTATCTTATGTAATAGTGGAATATTCATGAAGATAGTAATTGTTACAAGGTTTCCCTTTCATAAGTCAGTGATGTTGTCATACTTGTTCATTGCTTAATTATACCAGCAGTTAATCTCAAAAATCTTATTCATTGATAAGTGAACTTCGAAAACAAGACTTCTCAGTTCTTTATATATTATCAAATTTGAAGGTGATGTGCAGCATAAAATATTTTTTGTGAATTGATGAATGACACGAAGTCATATGATATTTGTTCTTGCATTCGTGTGTACAGTGCTGATGTGCCACAGCTGAGTGAGAATTATACCAAGAGCTATTTGAGTGCCATCAACTGTTGATACTGATTGTAGGTCATCAGGGAACTGATACTAATAAAACTAATTTTTTTATTAGAAATTATTTATTTCACGATAACACAGATAATCTTCTTAATCAGCAAGGTGTATAGATTGTTGAATTTAAGTGTTAGAATTCAATGAACGTTTCTTTTGCCTGACATTCGTAAGGAGGTTATACTGAATTGGATGTTAAAAATGTGCTCTATAGTAATTCCACGTTATTGTGTACACTGTCTTCGCTTGATATATCGTTGCTGAACATTGCTATCGATAATAAAGTGCTGAAATCTTATCTCTTTTCCAATTCGAGGTTTACATTGGATTAATACCTGAAATTAAAGGAAAATCACAGTGTAAGTATCTTCGTCCTACTCAAATCAATTTTCAAATCCTACTTGTGGCTTCTCTAATCAACGTTACGCCCGAACACGGTTATACCGCTTGCACTGACAGACCATAGGGTAAAGTATTGAATTGGTTGGTTCGTCAAAATCACCAGATTTCGATGGCTACAGTAACTTGGAAATTCCTCTATTAAAATACTACTTGTATTAGTGCCAGCAACATATCTGTTTATGGGGTTGTGAGGGAATACATTTTTGTGCATAAGCAACAGATCACAACCCAAACAATAGTCCTGAGAGTGACATATCACAGTAAAGTGGAAAAATGGTAGGATGCTCTATGGAGTGATGAAATATCTGGAAGTCTGCTAGCTTGGAGAATGCTTGGTGGTCTAAATAAAAAAGAAAGCTATCTGGAACTAATTCGGTATCTCCGTTTACTTTGCCTGAATTTGGTTTAAATTCTTTTCATACATTTATTAGCTTTTTAATTGATTGAAAATTGTTGATTTACCGTATATTACTATTTCAGTCATTATTACATTTTGAATTGCTTGGAAACATTTGCTAAATTATTCTACTTACATGTTAGTAAACTACAGTAGCAACACGTCTAATAAACAGGTCCAGTTATAAGGTTAATAGTTTCATTAAACCAAGAGCCCTATTTGAAGAACGTGTCGAAACTACGCAGTATTTAAGTGACAAATTAACTAAATCGGATATGATAATTATTATCGGAGGCATAAACGACATTGCCAGAAACAAGCTCATTTATATAATGAGTGTGCTCATTTATACGCTCCCAAATTTATCAAATAAAATAGCAACTTCTATTCTCATTAATTATAATGTAATTGATACTTCCAGTGTTAATATGAAAGTAGCGAAAGCAAACGAACTTCTGCAAACATTTGTCTAATATACAAGTAATAGATCTATACAACATTCCCTGTAGATTCTACGTACTTAGTTCGTAGACTGAATGGACTGAACCCCAACAAATACAGGAATAACTACATTATTGACAAACTGTATAAAATAATATCAAGTATTAGCGTCTGAGTAGAGACATATGAGGAAAACTCATTAAAGGAAAGCTTCAATGTTTTCCAGATAGATGTAATTGCAGAGTTAGAAAGTATTGACACAAGTGCAACATACGAAGTGAGGACAGTGGATCAGGACGAAAGGTAAACAACACAATAAATTATAATTTAGGTATGGATGACAGGTGGAACTAGAAGTAGAAAAAATAACATACAAAGGGAACCTGAAACAGTAGCTGCCGTAAATGTTGATAAAACGATAGAGATGGAACTAGTAGAAAATAACAGAAAGAGAGCTCCCACTAGTAAACTATAAATGTGAGATAATCCAGTCAAATAGTGTTTTCACGAGGAAAGTTGTGGGGTAGTTTTGATTCCTTCTATTCTATATGTTTTTGGTGCTGAATCCGAATCTCGAAGTAGCTAACAAAATTTAGTGACGCAACATTGAAACAAAATGCAAAAAAGGTAAAAAAAAATCTGTTTTTTGTGTTTTTGCCTATAACTTGGAAACTATTAACTTTTCGTAAATAACCTCCCTATTCAAAATGTAAGTACATAAAATTTCCTACTAATCCTACTATTTAGGATTTTTCTCCTACGAATCGTTCGGGCTCAAGCGCTAGTTGAAAACAAAGGTGGCCCGCCGAAGGTCGCCCCTCAACATAATTCCCCTCTCTCCAACCTGGAGGGTGATGTGGAGAGGAGATGGAGAACTACATGCTGGAGGGTGATGTGGAGTGGAGTTGGAGGGCCAGATCAGAGCTGGGGTGGAGGTGGAGGGGCAGATCATAGGTGGAGTGGTGGTGGTGATGACCTCCGTGCTGGAGGGTGATGTGGAGTGGAGGTGGAAGGCGAACTTCATGCTGGAGGGTGATGTGGAGTGGAGGTGGCACACCATAGCTGAAGTGGAGATGGTGGTGACCTTCGTGCTTGAGGGATGATGCGGAGTGGAGTGGAGGTGGAGGAGCAGATCATAGCTGGATTGTAGGTGGTGATGACCCGTGCTGGAGGGTGATGTGGAGTGGAGGGCGAACTCCATGCTCGAGGAGGACTTGTTTCACTACTAGATAGTGTAATGAAACCAGATTACACCTAAGGCGTTCAGGTTTCATTAAACACCACCCAGTTTTCCAACACACACTTTTAAGCACGTGATATCTCTATCCCAGCCTACAAACAAGTGTTCATTGAATCAATAAGCGATGTTTGACGTGACATTCTATACGCTAATATAGCTTATTTAAAACAATAGGTACGTTTTTCCAAAAATAGACAAAATGAATCGGAAGACGAGAATTAAGATAAAATAAATGAAAAAGTTTATTTTCTATCAAACAAAAAACATTCCAAAAACTCGAAATAACTTTTTTTCTTGCAAAACCACATCCAAAACAAACAAAAAAAGCTCACGTAATTTAACTTTGAATAAATGAATTCATCACGGAATCGTAACTGAAAAATCACACCAGAACTTAAATTCCGCACGTCTTTGCGCTCACAGAAAATGACGTTAGTGAACTTAGTCAAAATATCCGTTCTGAATGAAAACAAATTAACACAGGTGAGCTTCAATTCATTACACACCAAAAACCATTCTATGAAGAACAAATATTTTCGTACACTTTCCTCACAAATATTCCCAACTCGTGAACGCATAGAACAAAACTATTTTGACAGTAATTATTATTCACCCTCTTACAGCT
The DNA here is from genome assembly GCA_022664845.1 of Lepisma saccharinum. Taxonomy (NCBI): domain Eukaryota; kingdom Metazoa; phylum Arthropoda; class Insecta; order Zygentoma; family Lepismatidae; genus Lepisma; species Lepisma saccharinum. Next base: position 18,417 of record JAGDQP010013680.1, read on the forward strand.
ACCAAATCGTAGTTTGGGCTCATGTGAGAACTTGACTTTTCAAGAGCTTAATACTGCCCCTCCAGAAAAGTTTTGCCATAAATGAAAGATCAGAATGACTGCCTCATAATAAAAACCAAGTATAAAAATAATTCCACACGAATTGCAGATATTCTTATCTCTCATTAAACCACCGGCACAGAAGGAAAAACACACCTTCTTTCCACATAGAAACTGTACTCACATGCACCTTCCACTTCGATTTAATATATTCACAAACCACACTTTGAAAATCGACGTGCCACGTACCTGCGATTTCACACAACTGAAGCACAAAGCTTCAAGCCACATGGACAGTCATGTTCAAGTATCAATAACAAATCAGAGACCAGTTACACAGCCATGCTCCTAGCGAGCCAATCAAATAATCTGAAGACCCCTACAGGCAATAATTGAGGTACCCTCTAGGAGACAATTCACCAAGCTTCATCCTTTGAGCCAAAAGCATCACTCAGAGCCAAACATCATCATGCGACCATAAATACATCATATAATTCTGAACTCTCAAATCACATATCATTACAATAGTGAAATAAAATAGTACAGTGGCCTTCGTAAGTTCGTAACACTACGTATGGTGCGAGTATGTGTGTGAATTTTCCTATTTTTGAACATACTGGACAAATAACAAGCAATGATGAAATTTTGGAAAGTGGCCCCAATAATACATGTGAATGTGAATCAAATGAACTATCCTAGATTTTGACATTGTTTATTTTAGCTGGAAAATAAGGTAAAATGCATAGGTGTATGACGCCAAAGATGCCAAAAGGTCTTAAATAATATCATTTTAAAAAATATTTCAGTATAGCAAACTCAAAGATTCCAGTAACTTGCCAAGTAAAATGCTTGATTACATACATCCAGTGTTTCTTTCAGAAAGGTGACCGGGAGGGTCTACCCCAGAGTGTCAATAACACCTCCAATCAAAATCAATAAATATTGTAGCAACAAGAGCTTACTCATTGTTCTACTAGGATTAGAACCTGTGTAGTGAAGCCAACAAGAAACCTAGGAAATTTACAATTGCAAAATTCTAGCGTGTCACTCGTCAGGCCTTCACTCACACAATAAGTAAAAAATTTCCTTGCGAAACGTATTCAAGCTTTCTTTCCGGAAACTGGAACATTATTCAGAGGTGACTAGTGACTGGGCAGAAAAGGAAAACCTCAGTCTTACTTATACTTATTCTATGGCTTACGGAACTCACATCGCCTCAGTAACAAACGTTCTCCATAGGATTCCAACCTGGGCAAGAATAAGTCACATCAAAAACACCCACGTCACGAAGAGCCCTTCTAATATTGTCTTCTCAACATCGTCGCTGTCTTCCAAACGGTCTCTTTCCAACCAAGATGGGATATAGCAGTATTTTATTCTCTCATCCGAGATTCCGAGCTACATAGCCTGCCCATCTTAGTCGACGCGAATCTCGATTTCATTATTCTCACAGCATCGGGGAGTCGTACAGTACTCCAGTCCATGAAGTTCTTCATTATGCAGTCTCCAGTCATCTCTGTGTGACTTATAGTTACTTACTGAGATCTGGTGGGGGCAAACATACCATATGAAAATACATATCAAAATTGGAGCAAACTAATTAAATGAAAAGGACCTGTCAATTTAAGATTCAAGGTCATAACTTTTCCCACCGTCTGACATCATGACGAATCCAACGGTGTATGGCAGTATGGCTCAAGACCAAGTTTGTCGGACAGCTTGTGTAGTTGCTGGGATGCAGGATGGACAAACAGGACAAACCCTATATCCTTCCTTTTTCACTTACGTTCATAATTCATACAGATGCTCTAAGAATAATAATAATAAATCTGCCTTTCGCCTAGAACGTATTTTAATCTTTATGGCCCACCTGCCCACCCTGGAAAATTTTCTGGCGACGCCCATGCTCCGGAGGTTGACCCTCCGGAGGTCACCCGTCAGCATCATTTCCCCTCACCCTCCAACTTGGAGCGTGATGTGGAGGGTTATCTCCATGTTGGAGGGTGTTGTGGAGTGGAGGTAAAACTCCATGCTGGAGGGTGATGTGAAGTGGAGCTGGAGGGCCAGATCAGAGGTGGAGGGGAGCTGGAGTGGAGCTGGAGGGGCAGATCATAGTTGGAGGGTAATGTGGAGTCTAGTTGGTAGTGAACTCCATGCTGGAGGGTGATGTGGAGTGGAGCTGGAAGGCCAGATCAGAGCTGGAGGGGCAGATCATAGCTGGGGTGGAGGTGGTGGTGACCTCCGTGTTGGAGGGTGATGTGGAGTGGAGGTGGAGGACTATCTCCATGATGGAGGGTAATGTGGAGTGGAGGTGGAGGGCGAACTCCATACTGGAGGGTGATGTGAAGTGGAGGTGGAGGGCCAGTTCAGAGCTGGAGGGGAGGTGGAGTGGACGTCAAGCCAAAATGGACACCTTTGTATGAAAATTGGCGTATTTTGTCTGTGTCCGCAAGAAAAGGAAAAAACTTTCCGTTTCTAAATTCTAACTTATTATTAATAGCTTTCATTTAGTGAATTCCTTACAGTTCTCTGCACATACCTTATTTAGATCGTATATGTAAAGATACAGGTAATTTTTTTTTTAAATTGCATAATGTTCAACTTATTTAATGAAGTCCGAAATTGTACAGATTCAGTTACAATAATGTTGAAATTCCAAGTAAAAAACTTTAAAAATTATTACATATTGTTGTATTATACCTAGGTATTACATATGATTATATATTACATTATTATATGAGCAAAAATTATATGAGCCCTTGTCGTTTAGAGGGTCCTGGTTGAGGTTCCTCCAAGGTTTATAGAAGCTATAGAAGGAAAAAGGGCTTACGAACCAAACGGGGCATTTATAGAATCATTTGGGGAGGCAGGGAGAGGATAAATAAAATGAAAAGACGTACAAGACGGAAATGTTTTTTTCTAGTACTGGAGATGGCATAACAGTTCAACTAGCGCTTGAACCCCGAAGGGTTCGTCGGAGAAGAAAACTAAATAGTAAAATTTGTAGGAAAATTTATGTACTTTCATTTTGAATAGAGAGGTTATTTATGAAAAGTTGATAGTTTCCGAGTTATAAGCAAAAAAACTGCCAAACAAAATATTTTTATCTTTTTTTTTTTTTTTCATTTTTCTCAATGTTGCATCACGAAATTTTGTTAACAAACCTGATTCGTATTCAGCACCCCAAAAATATATAGAATGGAAGGAATCGAAACTACCCCACAACTTTCCCGCTAGGGGCCCTTTTGAGTACAAATTGACTGTATTAAGTTCTACTAGAAGAACTCCTATATCTCGTAAGATAAGAAAGCAACAAAAACGATCTCAGAATCATTTTTATAGTAGGAAACATCAGATTGAAAGTAACATTGTTTTCACCAGCAAGTTGTGAGGATGAAAATGACTCTTAAGTTGAAAACCTGATTGCTTGAGCTTCTAAAATTCCATTCAAAATATTCATAAGCAAATTCTACCGACAGAAAGATATAAAAAGTGTTTTCGTAAGGGCCCTTTTCTTGAGAAAACCTTGAAAGCAGAAAGCTTAGAAGCTAAAATCGAAATGGTGACTTAAGTAAATATAGGTATAAATCAAAGTTTATAACAAATAACCTACTATTGTTATTACATTAGGTTAGAGTAATTCTATTGATTGGAACATAATGATGCGCGAAGTTGCATTAAAAAAAAAAAAATAATAATAATAATAATAATAATAATAATAATAATAATAATAATAATAAAAGCGCTTTTTAAAGACATTCGAACTAAGAAGTAAAACATAATTTTCTTTATCCATGATCAAAAAGAAAAACATACGGCGCGCTCTTATATACAGTCACTTTATAATTTTTTCAATTTGCGCGCCCCATGCTTTTCACTAGTCATAAAGTTTTTTATTATTTTTGGGAGTTATTTTAGGATAAAGAAGCTCATATTAAAAATATTAAAATACGATTTTGAAATATATAGAAATATGTAAAACTAACAATAGAATATTGTATTGTCATTATTGTGTGACGTCGGGAAATGAGTTAAATTAACTTTGCAAGCTTTGAGGACAGCACGAACGTTTGTGAAGCAAAGGAAAGAATTTTAAAACAGATTAGAACTTTGAAATTTTCAAATAAGGTCTAAATGCAGATGAATTAGAATTGATTTTATTTAGTTCATGGCAGAAATTTTTGAACTGTATTAATAACTAAGCAACTTACATTCTGTAAATAATATATTTTTATAAAATTAAAATTGAGATTTGGGTTCTAAACATGCAGTACATCAACCAAACTTTCGAAAGTCAACAGACATGAGCCACTAGTTTGCTCTTCATAGTTTTATTTGTATTTTTTGAAATAATTTTAAGTTCAAATAAAATTATGAGCTGCGTTTTGAGCTTTTATGGCAAAGGTAAAATAAAATAATGGCTGAGCAAAGCACTACAATTTATTTTAAAAAATTAAAATTTTTGTAAACGTTTTCGCCGACTACCAAAGCACTCGGCTTCCTCAGACACACTAAATCGTATACACAACACAACCTTCAGTGAGACAGTTCCGTGGTTCCTGATTGCCTCTTATCAGAAGTTCCCAGCCAATCCCTACAAAAAGTGAATTTTTAATTAACCCCCCTCTCCTGCTCCTACTACCTTTATCTTATAAAATCAAATTAAGCCCTTTTCCTCTTCCTTCTTGTACAAACTATTTAAATAAGAAAATAAAATAAAAAATAAAATGGAAACTAAATAAAATAAAATGAGCAATAAAATAAACAAAACTAATTATACAAT
>JAGDQP010013680.1:23638-47166 GCA_022664845.1 Lepisma saccharinum
ATTGTATAATTAGTTTTGTTTATTTTATTGCTCATTTTATTTTATTTTATTTAGTTTCTATTTTATTTTTTAATTTTTATGTTATTTTCTTATTTAAATAGTTTGTACAAGAAGGAAGAGGAAAAGGGCTTAATTTGATTTTGTAAGATAAAGGTAGTAGGAGCAGGAGAGGGGGGTTAATTAAAAATTCACTTTTTGTAGGGATTGGCTGGGAACTTCTGATAAGAGCCAATCAGGAACCACGGAACTGTCTCACTTAAAGTTGTGTTGTGTATATGATTTAGTGTGTCTGAGGAAGCCGAGTGCTTTGGTAGTCGGCGAAAACGTTTACAAAAATTTTAATTTTTTAAAATAAATTGTAGTGCTTTGCTCAGCCATTATTTTATTTTACCTTTGGTATATAAAAGCAAAGCTTTCGTATGGAGAATATCATAGTTTTATGGTATTGTAAGTTGATTATCTCGGTTCCATCTTTAAGATGTTTTATTTCTTATCTTTGGTTGCAATTTGACATACTAAATTTGTATTCCTGTTTTAGATTATTTCCACAAACAGACAGAGCATAAAGTGCGCATATGTTTTATATTTACAGTATATGTTCGTAACGTTGTCCTTAGAAGTGAACCAGTTAAAATTGCTGCTGTGGTTTTCCTTATTAAGGAAGTATGTAGATTTTTAAAAGAAAGAACGAACTATTTTTTTTAGTTTCAAGGAATATACGTATTATCCTAGAAAAGAATTAAAATGTAATAAAATTTAGAAATGTTAAAGTTTAGAAATATAAAATTTAGAAAGTTTATGATCGTTGTAACTATTAAAAATCACTTTAGTTTTCCAAATTTGTGTTGTACTCTAAAGCTTCCATTTACATGTGAATATGTAGTATGAATTTTCAGATATACTCATGGATGCATATGTTGGAGAAACAGTTTCCAGATAAAGTGAAAGTAGTAGTCGGCGGACAAACATTTGAAGGAAGAGAAATAAAAGGAGTTCATATTTCATCAGCAGATGGAAATCCTTCAGTGTTTATTGATGGAGGTTGGTACATTTTTTTCTGGCACAAACTCGGCAAACATACGGACTGATACCATGAAAAGTTTATCTTTCTATATATTTTCTGAAATGGCTTAATGAGTTACGTCGTCTAGTATCGAAATCATGCCGGAATTTTTAACTTCTGTGCAAGCTGAAAAAGAAAACGCTTCATAAACTTTCTATAGTAGCAGTGGTACATGAACTTGCCTGAATTGAAGGCTGTTAAGCGTAGTCCTCGTGGTTGAGGAGCTTTAAGCACACGATTATCATACTTTTGATGCCCACGTGCATGGGTTCAATACCCAAACTTAGGGTTACCATACGTCAGCATTTAAGTGGATATTGAAATTAGCTGTCCGCATACATTTTCCGGAATCCTATAATTTGTCCGCATTTTTCGTATCCAAGCACAATTACCTTTTGACAGAAGATACATCGAAACCAATGCATGGACAGAACAAGTCGCATATTTTTCATTATCCGCTATGCAAACACCAACGATCGGTGCAACGGTTCGATGAGGTCTAGTAGTTTGAGTTGCATAAAAGTTGTTGTACGGCCTGGGACAGGCCATGTAACGGACACACCTGGGCGAGAGTTATCGGGTCTCCGTGTTCGAATGCAAAAGGTCCTTGTTAAATCCGTTGTCTGCGAGAATTGTATAAACGAAACGCTGGAAAGGAATGTTTCACCTGAAAATAAATGTGTTAGTAATTAAAATCTTGGAATAGAATGGCAACTGAATCAAAATCTCAGTTAAAGAGTAATAACAATTTGTTAATATTAACACAGAGATAGAAAAAGAATAATTTAAAAAATGACAATAAACAGAATAGAATCAAGAACAAAGAAAAATTACAAAAGTTGTGCTCTTTAACAGATTTCGTTAACTTTTAAGCTGGCATATAATAAAATGGTTTTCTATTACCTGTCTTGCAGCTGCAGATTTCAAACGAGACGCAGAAGAATGTCGGAGCTGATCGGCTTAACGGTTGTCCGAGTGGGATGCACGCGCGCGACCGGGTAAGCGATATTATGGTGATGTATGGCCGGAGTTCCAGGATGCTATCTTCATGACTTTTCTTTCTTCTTTTTAGCGTCTCTTCTAAAGACTGAAGGAGCTCAATAGAGTTGAAGATGTGATGACTAAGGGAAGAGATGTAGGCCATCTCTAACCTTCAAACTGTTAACTTTAACTTTAGAACACAAAAATGTAAAGCATCACTCAAAAATATAATTTATTTCAGTGATGAAAAGAGTACGAGTGCTAAAATATGTTTGTAGACTTTGTATGTTCACTTTATAATCTTTCCATCTAATGACGTTATTCTTTAATTGGAGTTGACTGATGACGGAGACTTCATGTTAACGTTTTCAAAGTTTGTGGTTAAGTCTATTTTGTGTCTTAACACCACAGAAATGTATGTGTGTATGTGATTGGACACTCTCAGTTCTCTCTTGAAGAACACTCTCCTCCTCTCGTCTACGCAAATCAACAAACTTTTCTTGTGGTTAACACAATAGGAAAGAGGTAATGTAAGGGCGGATCAAACCATATATGGGCAAAGCACGATGGACTAACACAATCATCTCATCAAGTTGCTTGCTTTCCCGACTTGTCCATGCATGATATCATTCTCAGGGAGCACAAGCGCGAACTTACGCAAAAAGCTATATAAATTTGTGTATGTGTTGGTGAATAAGTTTCTCGTCGCCAACAAACGTTTTTTTTTCCACACAAAGGGGGCTTGGTGCTCCTGATGATATAATCGACTCCTTTCTTATTCACGTGCAACGGTCAATGCTGGCATTCAGCGCGGTGAGGGCTCACTGAGGATTACTGAATTTGTCCATCGAATGTCACTGAGAACTTCCGGCTCACAATGAGCCGACGCCATCTTTGTGAGCAAAGATTTTCGCGCTTACTTGTGAGCCGGAAGTGACTAGCGTCTAAACAAAGGAAGTCCTATTTGCGAAAGCGTGAAAAAAAACACAAGTTAATCGAGTGTGCAATAAACAAAGACACCTTACCTGGCTTACCTAACCTCCAAGTGCCCTTTATCACTAATTTTATTAAATTTCCTAATGCGTATATATATAGATAAAAAGAGAAAGGTTATTTTTCTTAACGAAAAAAAAATATATAAACAAAAACATACCAGAGTTCGATCGTGAGTTGCTACCAATACTCTAAATTGGCAACTGAAAGCAGTCACTCGAAAGTAATATTTACTGTTTAAGGAATAATGCGCCTACGGGAGACTGGACCCGCCTTAATAGGCCTTTCTATGTTTAGACACTACTCCGGAAGTGCAGTTAAAGCGACTGCAATATGGCTTCCGGTGGAGAGGACTATAGTGTCACTTAGGAATTTAATAGTAATTATTATGAAATAACTACACGTCATGAGGTGTAATTGCAGCTTTCCTTACAGCATATAAGACCACATTCATATTTAATCCGTCGTCGATAAAAAAAATTGTAACATATGCCTCACATCTTCCCGACGAGTCATGTTTACTACTTGTTGTGCTGTGCGATATTAAATTGTTCATGGAACAGGGATGGATACGAGTCGAGCCAGAGGTAATTTTCGCGAGTCGAGTTTCGAGTCGAGTCGCATTTGATATTTGTCTCGCCCGTGCGACTCGTTTTAACTCGTTTATAGTACAAGTAAAATTAGCCAAAAATAGACCTAAAAATGGACAAATTCCTGTATTCATGAGACTTTGGTAATAAGTTACCTAGGACGTGAGGTTCACAAAACCGAATAGTCCACAAAAATTCTAGGGGGAAGGGTATTTTTGGAGGGGAATGGGGAAAATACAGGTATTCCAATGTTGCGCGAAATAGGTGTGTGAGGTGTCGACTTATTGGTTTTTTGGTACGCTGAATAGAATGAAAACATCAACACGTCAGGAAAACCAACAGCAATAGAAATTTAAGGGGGGCGGAATTTAGGGAGAGTTTATTTTGAATGTTAGGTATATTTCTTTAGAAATATGTTTAATGCAGAGACTTTGATTTCAGAAATTCCGGAAAGTTTCTATGTAGTTTCTCTGATCATCATACACTGACACGAAAACCACCCTCAGTTCAGTTTATATATACACACATATATATATATATATATATATATATATATATATATATATATATATATGTGTGTGTGTGTGTGTGTGTGTGTGTGTGTGTGTGTGTGTGTGTGTTAAAGTATCTACATTGATATTTCGAATTATAGGATATGGAGTAATTTGAATATGTTATAGTAAAGTACTTTTCGAAAAAAAATTGTATACGCGTATACAAAATTGAAGTATCCTCCAAAATCAACGTCCTAATCATTGTATCATAATCGTATCGTGTTTGTCAAACAGATGCTTGGGTGGCTTCTTGAAGATATAGATGAAAAAGGTACCTTTGTTGTTGGTTTCTTTGAAATTCTTGGGTGCAAGCGGTGGAGTATATTGTCTTTGACCGTACTTGTCCATGCTCATCTTAACGGAAGTTATAAAAACCCTTGAACTCCGGTTACAAGACTGTGTGGGAAGTATTGTGCCCAACTGGTTTATGATGACCTTTTCGGTCGCCCGCTAAAGTCATTGTTAAAATCAAATTATTCTTTCCGAGACTCTGCAATAAACATTTTGATATACACATATGATGAGTACAAGCAGAACTATGGTACAAGCAAGGAGATCGATATACGGGGACAAATTGTTCTTGCTCACTCTCCCAGCATTCGCGAGGAGTTCCAAGCAGCATCTTTGCAATTAATAGCAGAAAGGAAATCTGTATTTGTCAAAGTGCGAGGGAAAAAATAACTGTTTTCAGGGGACAATTTCCTTTCGTAACTTCTGTCCCCCATTTCTTGGGAATAAAAAACACATGGCAATAGCGGGACGAACCAACTATTTTATTACTTTGGAGTAGTCTCGTATCGGAACTCAGCCTGCTATTTCTGCTGTTTATCAGCTAACCACTTAATCTCTTATATTTGGCGCAGATAGTTAAAAAACTCGTAGGATGATTTCCTCCTTGAAGTTAAAAGCGCTACTATTTTATCGCTGTTGTGTCAGTTTCAAATGTATTATTGTCAGTGTCTAAACGTTTTGTTTTGGGCTCTTAAAGAAACCCTCTTGAAACTCGTTTGAATATGGAGTAATTATTTTTTTTATGTTATGGATTGTGATTCTCTTGCTTGAGCTCATTAATTCCATGAACGGAACCTCCAATAACGTGGTTGAAAAGCGGATTATACTCGTATAGTTCAATTTTTATGGGTATGGGTGCAAATACCGATACGCGATTTCGGTAGTAAATTAAGTAAGTTGCCTACCAGTAAATCTTGTCTTCACGGAGTTGGGTGGCAGGACTTCGTCAAAAGCTCCGGAAGATGAAATGTGAGCCAAAGAACGTAAAACAAAACTTAAATATATGCAAGGCTGGTCTATACATGGCAGCAAAGCGAAAGTAGCTAATCGACTCGTGATAACGGTATCTCTTGCAAAATAATATTGTATAGTCAGCGAACTTTTCACTTTTCGATTACTTATATCTATTTTAAAGATTTTACGGAAGAAAATGTAAAATTATCGGTAGTGTAATTTCGCGGTATGAAAGGTCCTTAATACTTATTTTCAGAAATATAGTTGATGCAGGCCTACAATATGACAACTACAATACAGAGTGAGTTAGCTCTGTTGGTCGAGTGTTGACTTCGCATTCGTGAGGTCGTGGGTTCAGTTCTCACCGCCGACCATACTGACTGGGGTTTTCCTTAGTACTTCCAGGCAAATGCCGGGATGGTTCCTAGCAAATAGGACCTAGCCGAAACCTTCCCAAATTCCTTCCCTTCGTTGTTATTATAGTTGTTATCTATCCGGTATAAAATGGCCTCTGAATGATGTTAAATATTATTTTTAATTTTAAAAATAGGATATAAAACAGTAAAAATACCTGAGAGGAGTCGAAATCTGCGTTCTCAAAATTGAATTAAATTGATTGCGATCTTTAGGCATCTAAAGACAGGAATAGAGAAGGTAGACGATTTGGGAAGGTATCGGCCAGGGCCTGTTTGCTAGGTACCATTCCGGCATTTGCTTGTTGGGACTGAGGAAAACCCCAGTCAGGATCGTCGACCGCGGAAAGCGAACCCACAAAGTATATAGTAAGGGAATAAAGGATTTCTTGTCTTGTCTTTTTTTCTCTTAAAAAATAATATGTACCTTCTTTACGTGTTATTTTAAATTTTCTTAAGATGTTTACTCCACTTTAAATATTTGTTAGTTTTATAATATGTAGGATGATTGAGTGGAAGTAAAGGTTCGCATGATTTTAAGACCGTCATCTAAACTAAGACGGAATAAATAAAAAATAAATCCACGTCCTTCCGAATGCAAAGCCAACGCTTTACCAACTGAGCTAGGTTGCTCGGTGTTAATAGTTTATGTTGTTGTGTATGCATTCACCGAGCGGCCGTAACTCAGTCGGTAAAGCATTGGCTTCGCATTCAGAAGGTCGTTGCTTCGATTCCCGTGGTCGGACATCCTGAATGGAGTTTCCTAGGATTTTACTGTACTTCTATGCATATGACAGAATGCTATCTTCAATACAGGCCTTAGCCGATGCCTTCTCAAAATTACTAGAACCTTAAATAGTACTGCGGTATAATAATAATAATTAACCGAAATTAATTTTTACTGGTAACTCTAGAAGTCAAAAGTAAATAGAAGAAAACGTATTGGCTTATTCACAGCGCCAATCCATGGTAAGATGCCGATTAGCGATAGCGAGAGAAGATTCTGGACAGGTTGTTGTTGATGTTTGTTTTAATCACAATTGATAGCATCGACTATTGTTTATCGCAACTTAGGTTTTCCTAATATTCAGCCCTTCTGGATCGGCCCTGTGAAGTTTAACCAAACATATGAAAACAAGAATTTATTTTCGAGAAACAGAATAATGCTGTTCACTGATGGCGTCAAAATTCCTCGCTAGGTGAAACGGAAATGGTCAACGGGAAGACAAGAGATGGCCATTTTAAATTTGGATAGAAGATTATCCGTATATACGCGTAGAATGGAAAACTACTCATCGGATGACGGATATTAGTCAAATCATTAGACATAAAAAATGGTGTTTTGGTGCAAAAGGTTGAGGAGTTTTGAAATTTGGCAGAGGTGTACACTTGGAAGCCCAACTATAATGTTAAATTTGTGACCTTGAGGCGCCGCCACTCGCGCCGTTTTTAGCATAGATCTCTATTCTTAAAAGTTTTAGAGATTTTTTTAATTGAAAATTGGAGCGGATTTGCAATGTAAACTTTCTACAAAGTTACTTATATAAAAATTTTGGAAATGTCGGTATTTTGAATCAAAAATTGCGAAAAAAATCATCCATATATATTTAAAGTATACCCAGTCCAAACCCCTGAAACTAGACAAACGAAATTTGATATGCTGATCAATAGTAGATTACGGGAAAATTACAAAATTTGGAGAAAATCGCCATCTTCAATCCAATATGGTGGACAAATTATATATATATATATATATATATATATATATATATATATATATATATATAAACACCAGCAGGCCGAACCGCTGGAGCTAGAGAAACGAAATTTGGCATAAATGTGTACCATCAAGATTAGGTTACGAGAAAATTACGAAATTTGATAAAAGTCGACATCTTGAATCCAATAGAGCCGATTAAAACATATGTGCATATCTCAGATATGTATGTTTCTCGACCAAATTTCAAAATTTTTGTGCTAAATTACACTTGATGACAAACTTTCATGCCAAGTTTCGTTTCTCTGGTTCCAGCGGCTCGGCCTGGGCATATTTCGTCATATATAGGTTTGTTGGCCATATTGGATTGAAGATGACTATTTTCTCCAAATTTTGTAATTTTCCCGTAATCTACTTTTGATCAGCATATCAAATTTCGTTTGTCTAGCTTCAGTGGTTTGGACTGGGCATACTTTACATATATAGAATTTTACCCGCAATTTTTGATTCAAAATGGCGACATTTCCTATTTTTTTATATAAGTAACTTTGTAGCAGAGCAGGAGGAGAAAAAGCATAGACCTAACATTAGGAACGCAATATCTTTATAATAAAATCGATAATTGGCAAGTCTTGAATAGCCGGACCACAAGCGACCATAACGCAATTATTTTCGAAATTGGCGCGGCGAACAATGCAGCGCAAGGTGCTGCTGAAGAAGAGGACTTCCTCAAATATAACATCAATTTGAATGAATTGGGATAAGTTTCAGAGACATTTGGCTTCCCTGAGATAGAAGTCCGAACTGATGTGGACCTAGTAGCTGCAACTTTGGAGGGATCAGTCACGCAAGCAGTTAGAGCTGCTTGTCCGCTGCAGTAAAAGATTAAGACAAATACCACGGCTCCTTTCTGGTGTCGGGAGTTGGAAAGGATGAGGAGAATTGTCAGGGCGAAAAGAAAGAGCTACCAATTGGCACAAGACCCGAAGCTTAGAGATAGAAAACTAGAACAATATAGAACGGTCAAGTATAAGGAAGAAATAAGCACAAGAAAAAAGGAACTTTGGGATACATTTCTAGAAGACAATCTAGAGATGGACGCATGGGGCTCTCCATAGAAGCTTTGTATGGAGAAGACAACACCCACAACTCGAGCAACATTAAAGAAAACGGATGGAAACTACACCACAACGTAGAAGGAATCAGCAAGAAGAACTTAGACCAAAGGATAAGGAAGAAGAAGAAATGGAAGAAAAGCAAAGAATGACGGCGAGAATGAAGGAAATATTAGATCCAACTATAACAGAAGAAAATGATAATAAGGAGGAAATCACATTAAAAAATTCTGAAATTGATCAGGCAATTAAATCTCTAAAAAAATAAAAAAAGCTCCGGGCTCAGATGGCATTAAGTCAGAAATTTTCAAGAGGACTAAAGACTTATGGATCCCGTACCTAGCAAGGCTCCTCACCAAATGCTTCAGGCAGGGAAGATTCCCGGAAAAATGGAAGGAATCTAACCTAATAATATTTTTGAAAAGCAGAGAGAAGTCGAGGTCTAGTCCAAGATCCTATAGAACCATCTACCTTGTAAACGTCTTTGAGAAGATAATTGTAAATCGCTTACAGGCAGGAAGGAGGGGAATTCAGGAAGATCAGACGCAATTTGGATTTAGGAAAGGAAGGTCAACCGAGGGTGCTCTGAATAAGTTCTGCGATGGCGTGAAGGGGACGGATAGCAAACGTGTTTTGGCAATGTTCATTGATATCAGGAGAGCCTTCGACAACCTGTGGTGGCCGGCCCTATTTGTAAACCTAAAGAATAGCGTAATACCAAATTACATAATAAGAGTATTCGGGGACTACTGTACGAACAGAACAGTCAGCCTGCGTGCACCAGGAGATGAATAAGGGATGTCCGCAGGGATCAGTGTGTGGCCCAGTCTTCTGGGACATTTCCATCAATCTCTGCATAAAGAAGATCAACGAAATGGAGGAAGCAATGTCAATCATCACCTATGCTGACGACATTGCGGTATTATTTGGGCAGATTCCAGACGTGAAATGGAACTTAAAGCAATGAAAATATTAACAAGAGTTCATGAATGGTGCGAAACAAACAAACTGATCGTCTCTGCTGAAAAAACTCAGTACATGATATTCAAAAATAAACTAGAAAGAAACCCTATAATAAAATTTAACAATCAAATCTTAAAAAGAGCTAACCCATTTAAATATCTAGGGATCATCCTAGATGAAAAACTAAACTTTATTGAGCATATGGAAGTTACGAAAAATAAAATAATCAAATTTGGCAGTAAAATAACTACAATAGCTACAACAAGATTCGGGCTGCCTATAAAACACATCAAATTGTACCATAACCAAATTATCAATTCAATTGGCTCATACGGATCTAGTGTGTGGGCACACGGGTTGACAAAATAAGAGTTTAGCAGACAAACTAGATAGCGTGCAAAGATCTGTATTAATAGAAATATCCGGCGCATATCGAACTACACCTGGAGTGGCATTAAACATAATTTTTGGAATAACTCCTCTGCATTTGGAGATCATCAAGTCTGCTGCTTTGTATTGGATGAAGAAAAATAACACAATAAAAACTACGGAAATCTTGGGAACCTTGCCAAACAATAAGGAGGAAATAGAAGAAATTATTATATCTAAATGGCAAGACTCCTGGGAAAGAAATAGAAAATCTAGAAGATTATATGGAATAATAGAAAATATACACAAGCGACTGCAATGGAGAGAATGGAACCCGAGCAGAGGCGCTGTACATTTTTAAGTGGTCATGGGCCAAACCGAAGCAAATTATATGAATTAGAAAGAGTTGACTCCCCGATGTGCGTGTGCGGCCATGAGTCGACCCCAGAACATGTCGTCCTCGAGTGCCCAGAAAACCAAGTAAATAACGAAGGAACAATCATTTAACTACAAATAGTTAGTTAATTTAAGACGGGAATTACAAAACACAACAGTACAAAACATAATGGAAAATGAGGAAACGAGAAACTCTCTGGATCTACTGGCGGCAATTTTTCGCATCAATGTAAAATGAGATATCTTAATAGGCAATAAAACCGAAACAATAAAAAATTCTACGATTTAAACTATTGAGCAACAAACTCAAGCAAATGTATATAGACTATATTCCTTGTGTTCGTGTAACTATGTGTTCGTCCGCTCGTTCGATCGATCGATTGCGTATTCTTCGGCGATGAATCGATAATTATGCATGCATGGCGGGTGTGAGTGTAAGAGCGATTATTCAGTCTAAAGTGATGGTTGAACGATGCCATGCGAATTTTGTAGATTTTAGATCTTCTCCACGGTCATGGCAATCACGTACCCATTCCCTAGAAAACAGAAATACCAAAAACTAACAATAACAGAGCGCTCATGGTGCTGTATGTATGATCGAAAATAAAACCTTTTGATCGCCCCCAGAGTTGCTGCCGTCTTGTAGTCAGGACAGCACTCCAACTCTGGATGGCAAGAACTTAAAAACAGCGGAAGAAATACAATGTTGCGAGTGCGCGAGTGAAAGTGAGAAAACGATTGACGAGTTGCCGAAAAAACTATTAACGGCGTTACATATACTTCAAGCTCTGCGCCTGCGCGAGAGTGGACTACGTCTTCTTTCCATGTTGATTTTCTTTAGACGGGAGCCAGGTCAATTAGTTCGTAAAACAAATCTGGCCAGTCAATGTAACTACACTCTAACATAGGGCATTTTTAACATTTAACGTTCACGAATATAGTGGAAAAAGAGAATGTATGATAAAAAGGATTGAAAATAAACTAAAATTACTTAAAATTCACTTCTCTTGAAACTAGTGCAACAACCCTGGTAACAACATGTACTTACAGGAACACGAAACATAGGCACGGTCCTGAGGCATAGTTGCCATCATCATCATGCCATTAGCATCGGAACTGTCATGTGGTAGCAATGCTGTCCAAACGATGATCAAAGAACTGGGATATCAAAACGCGTGTGCAAAATAGTTTCCTCATCAATTAACAACTGATAGGAAACAGAAGAGAAAAAAAGGTGTGCATGGATCCACTGGAACAATTTGAAGTCCAGAAGGACACTTTTTATTTTATTTTTTTATTTTTATTTATTACTATTATTTTTTTTTTTTTTTTTGCAGTTTTTGCATCGGTGTTAAGACATTGGTATATTTGTGCGCTCGAAAAATTAAAAAATGTGAGCTCTGTCCACAAAGCGATTGGAAAATGTACAGAGATAAAAGATCTTGCTTGTTTTACTTGACCGAGAATTAACCATGAACACCAACTGATACACCGAATCACTCAACAGAGTTCTCGAAGGCACCCGTAAAGAAAGACTAAACATAACCTAGTGCAATCTAGACCCACCATAATCATGCACGGCCCCACAACTCGCTTTCAACATCTCAGTCTATTGCGAAAATAAGATGATCAGTGGTGTCTCACCCCCTACAGTCCTGATCTAGCGCCATCAGACTTCCATTTGTTCACTGCAACGGCTCTTCGACGATACCGGTGAAGTGGAAGATGCTACAGAGGCTGGGGGGAGGAAATGCCCAAAATCATTTTTCCAAAGTGGCTTCGACAAGTGAGGTGAACGGTGGCGAAAATTGATCGCTGCTGAGGGAGACTATCGAGTAGCACAAGCTTGGTAGCTGAACAGTTGCTCTACAAATGCGTGTAATTTCATTTCTCTTTTACTATCATTACAGAAGTTATGGGCTAAGACATTCCTTTCTCGTATTGAGTTAAATTTAAATGTAGACTTTCCGCTTTTTGTGTTAAAATGTACAGTGTGAGTATTAAATTCTAAGACTAGAGGGAAGAAAGGAGAGGATGTCCATGAAAGGTGATTTCTCGTAAAATACATTTTAAAGTCTAACTCTCTCATTTACTCCCAAGTACTTAACATTCTAAAAACAGCTGTAACTTGTACATTATTTACGCATTCAGATTGAAACATTTGTAGCTGTTAGCTATGATTGTATAGTACTTGTTACGAGTGAAAACTATTTTTTTTAAAGTTGACATCCCCTTCTTTCCCTGTACTCTTCGTTTATAAAGCGGAGTCAAGACAATTATCGTATGTTACAATTTAATGTCTAGTAACACAAGTTTCATTTAATGTTGTGAAACCCGTTAAATGTCCACCTTTTCGACGATTTATTGAACCAATCTTGGTTGAATCCACAGTTCGTCCTAAATAATGTGTGCTTTACTACTGGGGATATTTATTTACCAACAGCACTTAAATACACTATATTGAATTCAATGTATTTATTTCACAATCCATTTATTACTATAGTTTGTAACCGTTTGTTACTGTTAAGGTAATTAATCTTTCTATTTTATAATGAATTAAATATGTTAAATAAATAGTTCTTTCCAGGGTGCGAAATCGTCCCATTAGCAGTTAGGAGGGGGAATCTTTTATTTATTTTGTTAGTCTTTCTTGTCAAAAGTTAGTCGCCTTTAGATGTTTACGCTTTGTATTCAGGAAAGGATGTAAGATATTATGGAAGAGCAAGAACTATGAGTGGTCAAAAGGAAAGTTACAAAGATCCATTTTCACTTGATTCGCGTTTATTAATATTGTTTCACTCTGAGCTCTCCGCGGTCATCATATAGTGATTTAGAGGAAGAGGAAAGAGGATATTATATTTCTTATCCCATCTTCAAGATGGAAGCCAATATGTAGAGGTCATATAGCTACTGTGACCATATTTTGTCGATCAAAATTCAGGACGGTTCTCACTGAATGCCGGGATCTCCCTATATTTCAGGTGATTTGCGGGTAAACCCAAGAAAATATTTTCATTCAGGTCATAAATTTAAAGCTTAAAAATTGCATTTTATTATTAAAAACACATTATCATTATTATTATTATTATTATTACTAAACGTCAACTTTCGAACTTTAAAATCAGTAGAAGTTGATCACTGGAATCGAAGTCATAATATATAATGAGTTTTACAAGACAAGTTCATTCAATACCTGAATAAACCAATAAACACTACCTTTAAAAAATAAATCTGTAAAAGTCCTAAATCCACCTACTGAAAGACACGAATTTATATTTGGCAATTTAAAAACGGATGTAAAAATGAAGAATGAGTGAGTGACTTTTTATTAACGTCCTAAACGGCAAAAATCAAGAGTAGAACAAGAGAATTAACGGGATTTCTTACCCCCAGTACAGTGCCAGAGGGGGGAGAGTTGGTTTCAAAATCTTCATGAGGAGGCAATGCCCCTTTTCCTTCTCGATTTCGTACTCTGGTTCTTTTAGACAGACATTTGTTTTTTCAATCTGAGTCATTTTCATTCCAATTTAGTATAATTGATAGGTATTCACGCAAGGGAGTGGATATCACCTGCTGTTGTGACATATATTATCAATGAATTGTTAAACAACACAGACCTAAATGTTTTAACAGAAACATTCGATTGGTACATCTTTCCTGTAATCAACCCAGATGGATATGTCTATTCATTTATTGACGTAAGTAATTTTTATCATTACATATATTTTAGTTACTCTTTTGTTTATTTCTCAAATTCAGCTCTTGCATACAATATTAAAGAAGAAATTAAGTAACACGAAATTTTCTTAAGTGATTATAATAGTTAGTGTTTTGCTCAGAGCTCTATGATCCAAATTATTCTTGGCAAGGTAAGCTTGTGATGTTTTTCATTATAATGTTTTCAGTATGTTGATTTCTTATGGCGTTCTATGATATAAGATGAACTCATTTTTAGTTCTTAAAGTTAATTACCCATAAATAAAAAAATGTTGTTTAAATGCATCCTTAAAATATATAGTTGAGAATACTGAAGAATATTACAGACATTAGCCGAAATAGTTAATCAGCAAGTTGCAGCCTAAAAGGACTGTAGGGCAGGACAGAGTTCCACCATACGTCAAAAAGGGTTATGCTGCTATCCTTATAAACCCACTATTAAAATTTTTCAGCTTTATTATTCAAACATTTTATTTCCGTGGTGAGTGTGGTACATTTCATCATTTACCTACCTCATTCCTAAATCTCCAAAAACTAAAAATGTAAAATATTATAGACCAATTTTCTTTTTTCTTCTTCTGTGTAGATTATTAGGATGGATGTTGCATGGTCGAATCTAGAATCATGCTTTAGCTGTCCTAAGTGCAAAATAGCATGAATTTATACAACACGCATACAGGTCCCAAATGCCGAAAAGGTGGCCAAAGGTCTCTTTAAAAAGTTTCAATTTGGGGACCTTTAAGTCCCTAAATAAGTTAGTAACATGTCTTAGAACCGACTGTTTACAACGGTCAAATGTAAGCCTGTGCCTCTCATAACCTGTCTTGAAGTGTCGAGTAGAGCACATCATTTTGGACAACTATAATTACGATTATATTCGATCGCTCCAAACTTTTGTTTGTTTATGTATGTGTAGCTGTTTTTGTTATGGAAACAGCTAATGAAAGTTAATACATTTGTTGTATGTAAATAAAATAACGTCAAATTGGATTGTTATTAAAATATTTAAACAATGATATTGTGCTTAAAGTTTTGATGTTAGAGAATTAATTATGCATAAGTAAAAAATTCCATGTGATTCTGGTTTGGAATTAATATTCTGGCTTCTGGAGTCATTCCTTAGTTATTTACAGGGGAAAAAAAGCTAACCATCCTTGCCTTTTTTGCTTAATTGAAATTATTCCTCGGCGAATCAAATTCGAAATCAGCTACCTCATAAACCGTTACATTCTAATTTTTGTTGACACTATTTTTCAATATTAAGTCCACCATTTTTAAAAATAATATCCAATTTGAAATCATCGACTTCAAAAACCCTTATATACTAATTTCGGTTGACATCCCAAGTAGCACATCCACGTCGGCCGATATGGGCATATTGGATTTTACTACATCGATCGATATCATTCAACTACATGGGCCCAATATTGGATGGCGAACATCTTGGCCAATATCGGTCAACGATATAGATCGACATCGAGCATCGACATTGTTCGACATCAGTCATCGACATTGCTCAATATTGGGTATCGACATCGCTCAATATCGGTCATTGTCATTGTGATTCATTTCTGCTAGTTTTTAAAAGAAAAACCATTTTTACATATAATCACCAACATAGAAAACCCAACAAGAAAAAATAATATATGTTACAAATTATTTTTAAAGAAGCACTGTTTATGTAAAGAATACTATTTTTCTGTAGCTAAAGTTACATCACTTCGCTGTGCTAATGCGTTGTAACATTCGTGGACCACTGCTAACTAAAATAATGAAATTTTCGATATTGCGTTCATACTCAAATTTGTAGTTCCGCTACATTGAAATCATTTCACCTACCTTCCTTTTTTAACTTTTTTTTTTTACATTTTTGCCAAAAACTTCATAGTACAATGGCCATGATTACAATGAAACAGCTTCAAATAAAAGAAATAATGTAAATAAATATAAATTTAACTTCTACTTCTACTAAAGGGTACTTCTCTTAACAACCACGTCGCCTCGAGAAAATGCGCTACTTTCTACCGTACAAACAAAACAAAAGTGTAAAATGTCCACCCGTTCTGGCGGAGTAAGATAACCAGCGTAATAAATATTACTATAAATCTTGTTGGTTTGTCTATGTATTTACAGTGATCAAAGACTCCTTGGTAGAAACACAATCAACTTTAACACATATTTGTATGTGTTCTCGTGACAATATTTCTGAACTTTAACACGCTTCGATGAACAACTCCTTTGTCACCAAACAAAGCTGGCCGTGTGTTGACTACATGCACTTTTATATTTTATCACCAGAGGGATATAGAGTCGCTTGAATAAACATCGGTTCGTCCATATGGACCGACATTGATCAATATAAATATCGATTAACGATATGGATTGATATGGTTCCAGACGAGTGCTCTACTTTTTATTTTAATCTATTCACTATGAACTAAAAGTTTTGTAAAAATCGATTTATTCTTTGCACAATACTTGCTATAGTTTTAGAAAATAGGTAAAATAGTGATACTGATAATCGGTATCGATCCCGCATCGATCGACATGGGTTAAAGTGGGCCGTTCTCCCACCCGCATTAACGATATGGGTCCCATGAACGACCAACTTGCATGTGCTACTAGGGATGACATTATTTCAATATTAAGTCCGGCATATTGGATCCGCCATTTCTTTTTCAAAAAATTATATCAAATTGGAAATCAGAGACATCAAAAACCCTTGCATACTAGTTTTTGTTGACATTACACTATTTTTCAATATTAAACCCGACATATTGGATCCGTCATATTTCTTTTTTCAATAATAATATCAAATTAAAATTCGGCGACCTCAAAACCACCTATATATATATATATATTGACTTTAGAAAATCATGTTTTCGACTTTTGGACACGTTTTCGGCATTTGAGATCACTGTGCACCGATCATAGATCACCGATTGAAATTATACACACGATACCTCAAGTATTGTATTAGATTAAAGGGGTAAATGTAATATATATGCACTTCAGCAAAGCATATATTACTTACGAGTATTCTTTTTGGAGCAGTGCAAGAAATGATAACCTAATGCATACCAACATACCAATAAATTATAGTCACTTGCTACCTCATGCACACTAAAATCAAAAGAGCGGATTCCGCTCAAATCGAGCGGAAAGAGTGACCGCTCGTTTAGAGCGAATTTTCATCGCAGCAAAGATGAGAAATTTCCGCTCGAAAAAAGAGCGAAAATCTGTGGTAGTCCATTTCAATGGAAACCTAGATATTGTATTTGTATATCTGAATTTCCATTTATTCAGATACAATTTACATCTTGTGAACATGAAAACGACGCAATAAAATGTACAAAAGTGCGAAAGGGAGCATTAATTCATATGTACTAAAAAGAAAAGTACTGTACTTGTGAATGAAAATGAACAAAATAGGGCTAAACGTGGAGGAGATTTGAACGCGGTACCGTTCAATCAGCTGTCCAACGCGTTAACCCCTCAACCAAAGGTCCAACTGCGAGAACGCGTCCTTGGAATTGATTCTTTCGTCTCGTCAGGTACTTGATTACAACGTTGAAAGATTTCTTGTACGTACATATCTTACTCCTGACGTTTTTATGTGTATTTTGCTAACAGAAAAGTTTTAAAGTTCTGTTTTCTCATTTTTAACTAGACAAAGCGCTATAAATTTCACAGTATAGCTTAGTCTTTCGATAGCCTTTCATTTTACAAATGGCGAAGACCAATGTCTAGTAGCCATCCCCATGATGCATTGCAAATCGCTTTGAAAAGAGTGGAATTCAAACCGATCTACAAAGATGAGAAAATTCACTCCTAAACGATGAGAAATTGAAGCACTAAATCACTCTAAAAAAGATGATAAATCGCTCTTTCACCTTTGACGACTCAATAGAAAACCGCTCTTTTAAGAGTGAAAAAATAAAATTACATCGAAAAGAGCGAAATTCCAACTAGAAAGAGTACATTTTCCATCCAACGCGATAATGTTTTGTTAGAAACCACTCTTTTTCGATCGAAAATTCCGCTCGAAAAGGAGCGATCCCGCTTTTCGCTCTAAAAAGAGTGAAAATTTCGCTCTTTTGATTTAGTGTGTGAATAGTATGCATTAGTGCTGGGCCAAAATACTCACTCTATATTGACCCTAGTCATTGGGCGAAAAGCATTACGCATTTAAGGTAAACAACCAGAAAACGTAAGTATATTCTAGTTTTTTCGTTTGTAGAAGACTATAAAGTGATTATGGCGTCGTACACTGTAAAAATAGATGACACAACGTTCATCCAAAAAATGGAGGCAGGTGAGCTGCCTCCACTTTTTGGATTAACCTACATTCAGCCAGTTTTCGGTTGAACGTTTTACTTTCTGTAAAATTTCAAAATGCGTGCATATATATATATATGACTGTCCCAATGTATTTCATTCAAGCAGAGCATTTTTTAAAGTAGAAAAGAATGAAAGGTAATATTCCTCTAAAATTAAAAAAAAACGAGTTGAAGTGGTCGGGTTTCGATCCAGGGTTCACTAGCACACTGATCAGACGCTCTCGCCACTTGGTTACAAAGGCAGTTGGTATTTCGGGCTTTCCGAGTAATATCAATAGCTAGGGTTTTACTGTAAAGGAGGTTAATCATTAACACGTTTTTGATTTTACTACGAGGAATGTCTCGTGAAGAAAGGAAAGATACGTTTGCTACAGTGTAAAGATTTATACCTAACTTAATTTCTCTTTCCGCCAATACAATCCTTGCCGTTCTCGTTCCACCAGTGAACGGTTTACTGTTCAGAGTGTAAAGGCAATATAAACACTCAAAGTTGCGGGGCGTTCAGTGACAAGCAAGTAACGTTACTCCTGTTACTGGATTATAGAATATCCAACTAAGGCTTAAACGTTATCCACAAAAGTACGTAACCTCAAAATTGCCAGTTTAGCTTACACTTCGATTAGAAAATGACCGAATTTTAACCGTAAATTAAGTTGAACGTTCAATGACAAATCACTTTGACCAGTTTCAAACCATTTTCAGTTAACGTTAAGCTATCAGAAAGAAAATGTTTAACTTTAAAATGGAGTTAATTTCATCAACCTTTCCAATAAAAGGCTTACACTATATACACGTTTAAGAGTAAATACAACAAAACGCTAAATTTCGACTTTTATTTCTCCATAAAGCGGAGTAACTTTCATCCATTTCGTGTTTCCACTTTTTACAGTGTATGGAAAGTTGTGTTGTGTGATGTGACTTGTCAAGTGCATGTGCTACACATATATTATGATTATTCGTGCAAATTTTCATTTAATTTTCTTTACGTATACGTGGTGCATGAGTAAAACAATAAGGATGCGTTTTTAATTCGGTGAAAGTGCAATTTTGTAGTCAATTCATAGGCGTTAGGCTTATATTTTTAAGTCTATTTTTTTCGGTTTGGTTAATTTTATTATTTGCTGCAAATTCAACTGTTTTAAGTGCATTTTCTACAAAAGTAATGAAGTGGTGTAACACTTATAAAGCGGGAAGCTATTATTGTTTGTCAAAGAGAAGCTTAATCATGGATGATAAAATATTAGTTAAGGGCTTTCGTAAGATGTTGGCAAGGAAAACTGACACATGCGTAAGTAGTTGATGCTAAGGAATCAAGTAGCAAAGTAAGTTCAGTTGACATTTCTGAAAGTGATTTCCAATCAAAAAACTGTAAACTCAAGGATGAGTAAATCTCTTCTACTGTTGAAGAATCGCAACCAGAAAGTGAGGTTAGTTCCAAAACTTGTAAACGAAAATCGAAGGAAGGTTGTGTTTATGGGGAAGACATTCATTATAAAACTAATAAGCTTAACAATAGGTCAGATAAGATTTCAATACATGATCAACAGGTGTTGACCTTCTGGAACAATCATGGTGTTCCATGGATAGTACTTTTAAATAGTACTGATAATAGAAATTTAAGAGGTTATAATTTTAAAAAAATATTAGTAGGGATTTAATTAAATACAAAATCTCGTTTATTAGAATAGAATCATTCGGAAGAAAAGCAGTCAAATTCATGTTTAGTACAAGGGAAGATGCAACCCAATTCATTCGCAATAAAGAGATTCACAAACAAATGAATATTACTGCTTCAATTCCAAAAATGTTAATCTATAGACATGTAGTTATATATCGTATCCTTACTAACATTTCTATACATGAAATAGAAGAAAATGTTGAATATGAATTCCCAATTGTAAAGATACAAAGATTTTAACAAATTGTAACAGGTACATCAAACGAATCCGTTCTGGTTGATACTAAACTTATTGAATTTACATTAGAGTCTCAAATATTACCTTTCTATATATATGTATACAGAGAAAGATTTCCTGTTCAGCCTAAAAATCGGAAAGTGCGGTAATGTTAACGGTGTAAAGGTTACATACATTCTAGTATACAGTGCAAGGTGAATTTAAATGTGGGGAATGTGCAAACAAATTTCAGGAAGGGCCTTATATTACAGCAAGAAATTGTTTACACTGTAACTCTAACGATCATACCTTTGCAAAGAGTAAATTCTCCAACAAAATAACAATACTATTATGGCAACGAAAAATATTATTTATAAGGATGCAAGGCAGATTGCTCTGAATGACGTTAACACGGCTAAAAGTAATCAAATATTGTATTCACAGATGGTAGGACGAAAACCCGAAAATAGGTGTCAGTACGAAACTAGTCAAACGAGAGGGGGAGCTTCAAAAAACAAAACAGAACGTATAGTGCATGATGGAAAACAGACAAGTGAGAACGTAATGCTACAACATAAAGTGCAAGGGACTAGTAGGAAATCATTACAGGAGAAGAAAGTAGCATCATCTCGAATATATTTGATCTATTAAGAGGCTATAATAAAAAATAGGAATCAGACCAAAATAAAAGATTTAATTAGTTTCGGAGGATTTAACAACTAGTACTGATGACGAAGAATGATATTCAGAACAGGACACGAACAGAAAAATGATATGTAGAATTATGAACTTCAATCTTCAACCTGTGACAACTGATAACATTGAAAATAGTGAAGATCATACTGAGCTAATATCAAAATTAATACACACAACCTCTACCTTACTTGATATTTTACATTCAAACCCTAATCTACCAAGCCATTCCAAGATCCTCCATAACACTAAACAACTTATGGAATCACTGACAGAAGTAATAATAATGTAATGGTTATCATACTTCTCACAATTTTGTAATTTCATAATATTAAATTAACCAAAGTTTAGTTCGTCTGGACAGTGTGAATTTACTCAGTGTAAGTGACTTCTTGTCTTTTCGATATACTTCATTAACAAGTTTTTTGACGACAATATGATCAATATTTTCTGAACGTCTTGAATATCTATATGGGTTTGGAAGTCATCCATTGAACAGCAGCACATTTCAGCATTATGTTTAAGAGTGCATACAAAAGGCAATGAAACGAGTATTCATACCGAATACGTAATTCTGCAAGTTTAAGCACATGAGTGTCTAGTAGTTCTGTTTACGAATTATGTTCGCTTGTTGAACTAATCCAACGTATTCAAATAAACCTGTTTCAATCATATTTTCTTGTTTATCTTACTTCGGCTACGATTTAGATGTTACTCCGAACTAGGGTAATAGACATGCTTAAGAAACGTTCATACAGCAGTAACCATATACTTATAGAAATTAAGTTTTCATTTCTTGCACACGTACTAAAAGAACAAACTATTTCCAGACTTTCGAATCAGCAATAAATATTAATATCACATTTCATTATCTCCCACAAAAATAAATTTATGCGATGACTTTATCCATGTATTTCTGGTACTAGCCAGATTGATATACTATACACGAGCACCTTCCTACTTTTAAAAAAAATCGAGCAAGATTTAACAGGACCTTTCAAGATGGCGGCCATGATGAGTACGAATGTACGCTCTAACTGCAAATACATTCCACCCAAGTAGAAAGCGAGACACTTTGTGTGTGCCCTTTGTAATACGGCCTCTATTGTTCGCAAAACGAGCATGTTCACCTGTCATGGAGGATTATTGTACACAATGGAGAGATTAATGATGTGAGGATGATAAATGATCCTGCGTGACGTTTTAATCGGCTTATCTCGTCACTTTTGACAGGTGCTGTCAGTTTGACATGAACAAAGCGGTGCCGCTACAATGGTGGCTGACGATATACTAGGGCATAGAAGACTTTACAATGTTTTGTTGAACAAAGGAATTTTGCCATCTTTCTTCTACTTGGTTTAATGCCTTCTATGCATTGGGAAATGCTATATGGTCGTACGTGAAGGTGTAATCGGCTTATCTGCTCACTTGCGACAAGGCAGTCAGTTGACCACGACGAAAGGCAGATGAAGAGAGATTGCGATAGGTTTTGTAAAGATTAATGTTACAATGGGTTCGTTAGATGCTAGCATTGGTTGATGGATGATGTCCATGTACCTGTAAGACATGAATATAACTAGACGTGACCTTAGAATGAGACGAATACTTTAATATCAGACGTTGAGAATGACGAATGGTTTATTGGGTGCGTTATCTGGATAAAGCGGTGTTAGGAAGGCAGTTGTGTTTGAAAAGGACATGAGCTTCAATGACAAGATTAAGGTCTCAGAGGAGAATTAATGTTTCGGATGAAATATGACAATGCGAACAACTCATGGTTTAGGAAAGGATGTAAGAATGGGTTTTAATTTAACTGAGCGCTTTGAATTTCTATAGAATGATAGAACGATTGTCAGCGGGGCAAGTGACAAGGCTTGACGGATGAAGCATGTACGTATGATTTTGACTTGTTATAGAACTAGGCATGAAAAGGTGGATAATAAAGATTTGAAAGAACGCTTTGAATCTCTGCTTGAACAATGGTAAAAGGAAAAGGCGAGCCCAATCTGTGCGTGCCTTTTGAAATAGAGAAATGGATAATCCTTTAAAAGACGATGTCTACCTGACATGTACACAATGTGAGGATTTATGATGTGGGACTAATAAATGATTCTGCGTGACGGTTGAATGGGCTAAGCTTGTGACTTTTAACAGTAGCTGTCAGCAGTATTGTTAAGAGTTGTATGATGGATGACACGGTAGAAGCTGCGTAACAATACATGATGTTAAGAAGCTACCAGCCATAACGGTTGGTCATGGTATATAATGGAATGACAGATGATTTGAAATTACTGGTGTTGTCAAGCATATTCAATGCCTACAATTGTCTCGTATGGTAGGTCTAGAAGCGATGTCAGTTAGGATGATAATCCATCATGCAATTCTAAGAGCGGTACCTTTCTTTAGAAAGATGGTCGTAGAGACGGCTTATCTGTGGTGCACAAAACGATTTCTTTATCTCTTTATAAAAAGAGGATTGCATGA
>JAGDQP010013681.1:0-11204 GCA_022664845.1 Lepisma saccharinum
CCTTTCGGTTCTAACGTTTTTCTGGGAATACGTTTCCTCCGGAATTGTTCTTATCTCTCATAAATAAAATTAAAGTCCCAAGTAATAAATTTAAAGTTAACTATTTGCTGCAATTTAATTGTTCAGTCAACTAAATTGAATTATGAAAGTAATTGATTTAGAAGCAACAATAACTTCATTTGATTATTGTTTAATTCAAATCTGATTAGTTGTAAATGTTCAGCGGTTTATTTAGTCAAACCTTGAAGCATCGACGGATTATAAACCTTTCGAATTTATTTTCACAAGTGTTTCGATTGCCGAATAGAATCCAATTGATTTTGGAAGTTGTATATTTTTTTAAAATAAATATATTAAACTCATTTCATTTTCGTTTGTGTTAAAGGATATTACTGCTCGAAGTTCGTCTGCACTGGAATTTTTTAGTCAATCTGGACGAGTACGCTTTCTGACCCGAATTTAATAGGCTGATACTTGTACTTCATTCTGAGAATTTTAATTTTATTTCAGTTTGTAAATCTGAATTATCTATAATTTTTAGATTGACGAGTGATTTAGGCTTACAGATGTAAAACACAAAATTGGGGATCAATTTGTTGTAGTAAGTTGGGAGTTGATATCAACTCATTAACACAAGTTTAATTATAGGGTTTCTGGAAGAGACTTGAACCTTGTATTCTTATCATTTCGTTTCGAATTTCCAGGAGTGGTGAATTAGATTTAGGAAAAAAAAAGGATTTGTCTCGCGGAATTTTCAGATGTCGAGATGCATTCATTGAAGTAACTGTGTGTTTGAAGTGTGTGTGAGTAGATCCGTTATGTTAGTTTAAGTGAAGTGATTTTTTTTTGTTCTTGTTCAATCATGACTGTAAACATGATTCAATTTAGCGATGATGAGACTCAATTGAACGAATTGAGAAATAGCCATGCGACATTGGATGAAACAGGAGTTTGTGATAGAATTCCGAATAATATCAATGTAAATTCAATATCGAGTTCTGATATCAATGTTGATTAATTTATCATAAATAATTCTTGTTTCGGGGAATTGGGACGATCTGACATGTCATTAACACCGCCGAGAAGAAGTCAGATTTTTGTAAACAATCTTCAGGCAAATAACTTGACTCGGAGTAACAATAATTGTAGCAGAAATTCAGTTTTGGGTCAATGTGGATCTGGCTATCAGGGTCTGAGATCCAATGAAATATTTAAATCAAGGTTTTATAATGTTATGAATGCAGAATGAACTCAAAATAATTTGAGATACCGTTATTGTAATTTTCCAATTTCAAATCTTCGTGTTGACGAAGTTCGGTCTTGTGATAGGAGGAATTTAGATTCTGGACTTGTTAATCAGAATTTTGCAAGTTCTGATTTTAGAAATAGTGAAATTTTTCAGAATCGTGTGCCTGCGAGTAGGCAAATGAGTAGGATAAGGACATTTGGTATTCCTTTGCGGCATCCAGATTTGTATTCTGGAAATACTTACTTGAATGGTTTTATGCCAATTCATTTTGAGAATAGATATACTGCCGAGAATACAACTCACCTTTTACGAGAAAGAATAAACAAATCATTTTTTAATGGGGAGATGGAAGAGAAGTTTTTGAAATGTTGTTTTTGGTTGAGGAACTTGTAACAACTTCGTAAGTTGTCTTCGAATGTAAGAACATTATTAGGAATAGATTCATAACAAATGTTTTGACTCAGGAACTTACTAGTAAACGAATATTTCGAAAGATGCGATTGAAAGAAAATGTTTACATGAATCCATCTTATGTTTTCAATTATATTCAGGATAATGTTCCTAGATCCGTTCTTGAAATGAAACAGCATCTAAATTCGTTTGAAAAACACAAGAGAGGAAAGGCCGGCTAGTATCAAACTGAAAGTGAGCGTTTTGGTAAGAAGAGATCGAAACCAAAGCAAGCACTGTATGTTAATGCCAATAGGGACATGAATATTAAGGAACCTAATCCAAAATTCAATTCGTTTGTAGCCACTAATAAAAGTGAAAAATGTAAACTAATGCGTAAATCAAAAATTGTTTAAAGAAAGCGAATCAAACCAGACCTGACAAGGGAAGTGGATCTGATATCGATTCCAATTTATCACTGATACCGTCGTACTTTGAAAATAAAATTGCCGGCTTTGTCAAAGGAAGGATTATGGATGTGCGGAGTGATATTTGTATGGACTCCGGTTGTACTTTCAATTTGATCTGCGGGAGTCTTGTCGATGACAATGAAGTTTTCCTCGTCAAATCGGAATGTGAACTAGTTTTGATTAAATCAGCGTTCGGGGAATTGGTTAGTTCTAATGTAAAACCAAGACTCAAAGTTTCAATAGCTGGTGAAAACTCATTAGTTGAATTTCAAGTTGTCAAGATTTTACCCTGCGTTGGGGTGTTAGGAATACCTTACTTGTCCGTAATGAAAGGAAGCTTGGACTTTAATAACGAACTATTATTTCTGAGATATGGGAAAAAGAGAATCTCCTTGAGATGGATGAACAAAGTGTCCATGAGTTTGGCGTTTATGAACTCAGATTATGCGAATGTTGGAAACGTGGGGCGATATTCCGCGTATTACAGAATAGAACTAAACAGAATCCGTCGGGGAATTTCGCTTTCGAAAATCTAAATACTGTCTATCCATAGAATAATTTAAATATTAATGATAGTCCAGATGCTAATAGTACACAAGTTCCTGATTTCGAGTTGAGAACGCTGTTAATTCAGAATGGAATACGAGATGGAGATCATAATTTGAATTCAATGCATGAGTCAGTAGTGGAATCTAGAAGGAGTGATGAAAGGGTGCAAGGTCCATTAACTAGCCAGTCAATGAAAGCCAATGAGTCGGAGCCTATAGCCGATCCAGATTTAGAAGATAATGGGAGTCATCTTGAAGAATGCTCGTCTAAACCAAGAAGAGAAAGAGGAAAACACGATCAATGGAAAGGACGACGACCAACGACGAAAAGTAAGTTGGTGTTGGTGCTGGAACTGAATTAGTGAAAGGTGAGGAAAATTGGTCTTTGGAGTTCGATGAAGATCATGCAAAACAATTTTCTGAAGTGATCGAAGCCATGAGCTTTGAGGGAGAAGATAAATCTTTAAATACAATAAGTGACGTATCAAATATTGTAAAACCATCAGTTAGTGCATCCTTGAATGATAATTCGTGTGTTAGTGAAGACGGGTGTGAAATCGATTCAGATACACGATTCTTTGTTAGGTTTGTTAAAAGAAAGTATCAGGATGTGATTTGAGAAGGTTGGGGTTTTAAAAAACTACAAATGTAAAATTTATTTGAAAGAGTCAACATCTTTCAAGGCCAAACGTATTCCTGTTACTAGAGACAAGCAAAAGATAATTGGTAAAGTGCTTGATTTAATGTTAAAGCAGGGAATAATTGAAGAAACTGACCATTCAGATTACACATCCAGTTGCTTTCTGGTTCGAAATAGGGGAGGAAGTTATAGAACTGTTGGAAACTATGTGCATTTGAATTCTGTTATTTCCGATTACATTTATCCTTTTCCAGACATGGAAGAGTGTTTGGCTAATTTAGAGGATGTTCGTGGTTCACTAAATTTTATATACGTAAGGCACACAATGAAATCGAATTAGATGAAAACTGCAAGATTTTACTACTTTTCTACTTATTTTACTCGCTAGTACTATTAATTTCAATGAAAATAGTCTCCTATACTATTAACTTGTATTAGGATTTATATACACTTGAATGTACCAAGATAAATGTCTTAGCCAATTAACCTATTTTGCATTTTTGACAAATGAATGTTATCTTACTGCCTTGAAGTCTATGATACTTTAAATCTCGTAACTGACACTATCCAATGTCTCCAACTATATAAAACTATGGTTCTGATTAGAAAAAGTCCTGGTAATTAATAATTTTTTCTAAACACAGTTCTAACCAGTTCTTAACACAGTCTTTTATGAGTAATGACGTAACCAAATTCTCTTTAACGGTCTTCTCTATTAACATGGAAACTTTGACGATCTTCTAAAAGTCCTCTTTACTATATGATATTAAAAATCTTCCCTTGATTAAAGAACAAGTTTGACGGTAGCAACTAAATTATGTGCATAGCAAAACTTAATGGACTGTTACGCTCTCCTAACCAGATGTCTCATGCATGTAACGTTATTTCCTCCTTTACGACCATACTTTCCTATGTCGTTAATATAAGCTCCCACAAGCGATTAGCTTGCCCCAATCCACAGCAAGATAAGTGGTGGCGCTACAGCTAACCGTCGCGTTCTTGCTAGAGCTCAGTTTATTTCCCAAGCGCTTTGCAGCGACATAAGGAAATCTAAGATTTTCCAAACTAGCGAATACCAAAAGCAAGGTATTAACATTCAGAGGTTTTCTCTTCCACTTCGTCTGGCCTGTGGTGTCGATGGTCTGATATACCATTCGGTCGCTACAATAGACATCAGCACCCGGTCATGTTTCAAGAGTAATTTCATCAATAAACAGACATCTTACTAGTTATCGTCTTTACTGTGCTTCTTCCTACTTTATCATTATTCTTTTCTTTACGTTTTCTTCTTCATTATCAACGTACAAAATCTCTGTACCCATTGACTTCCGGCAAGAATAGTTCGGTCCATCAATCGGCCTCCTGGGCAATTACCTTATATGCTCATTCTATAATATCATTCAACTGGTAGATTTATCTCACTGCAGGTTTTATATCTTTAGCTATACGACATATATGAAACATAAGGGCATTTCTTCCGAAGTTGGTCGCCCGTCTGCTTTTCGACTAAAAGCCTAGTAAAAGCTAAAAATTTCAAAATCATCAACTTTACGTTCAGTTCACTGATTTTCTGCTTCGTTCGGTTACCGCGCAGGGTGGGAACGCTTATATTTATTATTTAATAATGGCTTTCTTGCATTTTTCGTGCATTACCTTAAATTAGTGACCATGGGAACGTGGAGATTAGTTGCGGTCCTGTATATTATCAAAACGTATTTTCCTATTGGCATTACTTCCAAAGTTGGTCGGCCACCTGGTTTTCGACTAAAAACCTGATGAAAGCTACGAAAATTTAAAAATCATCATCAGGGGTGGGATCTTCACATTTATTATTAATAATTGCTTTCTTGCATTTTTCGTGCATTACCTTAAATTAGTTACTATGGGAATGTGGAGGTTAGGTAAGGTTTTGTGCGGGCATATATCTTTACACTTTTTGTTCTCATACACGTCACAGTTCTTTTCGTCGGAACAAAGCTTACCACACTTTCTGCAATTTGTTGGTAGATTTATTTATCCATGGCTTTCACACAGTTTCAAAGATTTTCCTCACTATCACCGTATTGTTTCACAAGCTGTAATACTGTTAACTCACATCCAGGACAACATTCCTGTACACCTGTATCAATGTTCACAATATAAATGCTCGTAAGTTTCCCACAATCGAACCATGCGGTAATCTTGGGCCAAGTAGTTCCCTCCCCTTCCCAAATAGTCTTATGTTTATCACCGTTTATACAAAGAAATAACACAACGTCCGCTCTCCTTATATATTATCAAGCACACAACCGAGCAAATTATATTTCTTCCCGGTATATTTTCAAAATTTTACTAGAAACGGACGACCAACTTTGGAAGTTAATCCAACATAAGTATGTATGAAATATTTATCAATAATGTATTTACAGTGTAAATATCATAAATTTAAAGAGCAAAAAAACCTGATTTATTTATTAATATCTCGGTACCTTACATGCTTAATGCTTTTTAACCACAATCGAAGATTTTCAACGCAAGATTTACCCACTTTATGAAGTGTCCAAGGCTTGTCTTGCTCCCACAGTTTTATACCGAAAAAGGCAAAGTATAACTTTTTCACAAAATCCATGATTTCCTCTGTTGTTTCTTTTGTATCTATTCACCACAGATGTAACGATTTGGTGAATTAAAACATTCTCTTTTAGCCATGACGCACGCGAACGGTACCCAGTACGAACCGACAAGGACAAAGACCAACAAAAGACTGACGCGCAACACTTAATAAGCCTAGCTGTAACTTCTTGCTAACAGTAAAAACTATTTTGAACTAGTTAGGCCAAAAATTGCCAGTCTTCGTGTTGTAAGCATGAAGGAAGACAAAAAATGTACTATTTTACCGTAACTATTGTTTTAACACATGCGTTCCACAAAGATGAGGATATGCTCCACAAAATTATGTTATGCTTTTCAGGAGTGGTTCACACCCTCCCTCATTCCTTGCGTACACCAATTTGGAAAACATTAAAAAAACGTCTATTAGCATCAAAACGAACTACATTCTATCATCGTGTTTAAATAATTAGACTACACAACTTTTAGCCAAACATTTTAATTACTAATATATGAATTACCCTTTTAATGATTGATAGTAATAATAATAATTATTATTATTATTTGCAAAAACGTGACGTGGTTGCCAACTTCTAACAGTTTTATTGAACTCAGCGTCCCGAAATCTATAGGAAACAACCAAAATATCCCGGGCATCATTTTGGTCGCAGAGCTGAGTAATTGTATTTGTGAAAACTGAAATTTGACTCAATACGAAATTAATTCTTAATTTCTTTTAATTCGGTATAAGTCTTTAATTTTATTGCTACTTGTAATCTATTAAATTGATTTCGGTAAAATTCTATTTAACGAATCTTGATAAATCGGTATAAGTAGTTATACTGCAACAATTATTGAAACTTTTGGTTCAGGTGTTCGGAGTCAACCATAAGTAGAGGTGTTTACGACTGTGACTTCACGCTTGGATAATTTCGGTTTAAACTTGAAATCAGTGAACCGGAAATTTGGAGAGTCGCTTTCATTTTTGAGAATCTTGGAAGCAGTCGATCGTATCCAATTGTTGGAAGTATTTTTCACACGAGAAAGAGGACTTTGTCTATGAGGCAAGAATGCTGCAGCGGATGGATTTCTCTTTAATTCTATTTTCTGTCTTTCCTGATTCGAAAAGGTAAGCACAAGTTTTCTAAGTTCTTAGTGGTTTGAATGTCTGGAGTGTGAGTTCTTGTATTCTGATTATAAACTTGGGAACTACAGTTCATCGCATTAGGGACGAGTTGAATCGTGAGTTTGTTGATCTTGATTCGAGAATTCCTTTCGGTTCTAACATTGTTCTGGGAATACGTTTCCTCTGGAATTGTTCTTATCACTCATAAATAAAAATAAAAAGTGCCAAAGTAATAAACTGAAAATTAACTATTTGCTGCTATTTAATTGTTCAGTCAACTAAATTGAATTATGAAAGTAATTGATTTAGAAGCAACAATAACTTCATTTGTTTATTGTTAAATTCAAATCTGATTAGTTGTAAATGTTCGGCAATTTGTTTAGTCAACCCTTGAAGCATCGACGGATTATAAACATTTGAATTTATTTTCACAAGTGTTTCGATTGCCGAATAGAATCCAGTTGATTTGAGAAGTTGTATATTTTTGAATATAAATATATTAAACTCATTTCATTTTCGTTTGTGTCAAAGGATCTTACTGCTCGAATTTTGACTATTCTGAAATTGTTTAGTCAATCTGGAAGCGGACGCTTTTTGACCCGTATTAAATAGGCTGATACTTGCACTTCATTCTGAGAATTTTAATTTTATTTCAGTTTGTAAATCTGAATTATCTATAATTTTAGACTGATAGGTGAGTTAGGCTTACAGGTCCGGCTAGACATTTTTTAATTTGGCTGTGTTTAGGCGAACAAACATAACATTCTACAACTTTTGCACGCCACTCGAACTCAAATTTTTAAAAATAAAAAATCTCCGTTTTGAAAAATAATATTTTCTCTTGCTCTCGGGGCACGCATACCTAGCGTTGCCACGCTTTAATGCTGGATGAGAACACCAATGCATCTGTGATGAACTCTACCATGTTTTTGAATGGACGAAAAAAAGAACACAACAGCAGGTTGTACGGTCACGAACTAAAGTAAATTTAGGTTGGGGTTATAAGAAATAATAGCTTTTCCTCCAGAAGAATTTTTGCACTATATGCCTCATAGTTGGACAAACAACACGACAGTACAAATATGCATTTGGAGGAAGGAATGTTTAGTAAGTGAGCATCGCTTAAAGAACCACGAAAGAGTTGACAGAAGGCTTCGGCCCTCTGGGCTGCTTGGTCCACGTCTTGTATGCATCGGCTAAGTAATTGTCCGGGAATTTTGTGAATGTTTTATTTGGTGGTGATGGAGCATAAGATGACGAACTACTGCTTTCATAGTGCTCAACGACTGGTGTACTTCGTTCTAGCAGCAACGTCGTTTCTCCTGCTAACGCTGTATCATCACTTTCAATGTCCTCACCATCTGTCATCGGCGTCTATCATTAGTGTGTTAAATTAATCCACAACAGCTTCTTCGTTACACAGCTGCGTTTTAATCTGTCCCGCGTTGGAGCTTCCTGCGAGATACCGAACACATCCGCTAACAACCTAACAGCCACAGCTTGTCGCATTCAGTACATATATGATGCGTTAGTAAATCGCACTCTCGTCCCCTACACGATACACAAAATCACTTTAGTAACTCGCCCTCACTTCTCATAATATCCGTGCTCTACCTACGTTCAAATCCATCTTTTCTCCCTTGACCTGTTGTATCATACGTTTGCAAATATACTATTAACACAACTAACCGCAACTTGTTTACATAGGAGCCTCCACAGTACCACCACACTGTGTGCCTGATGACATTACCTGACCGTCATGTTCGAATGCTCACACACAGAAAAAACAGTATTCGATAGCACTTACTCCAACTACCATAAGCAATGGTTCCGTCTTGCGCCTTTACGTTCCACACTCTCCGCGCACTTTCTAAGTGTGCACGTCCTTTCTACTCGCGTTGCCTGTGGCCCATAGCATGGCACATTAGACCGCACCTCTAATAATTTGTAGTATCACGTCGCCTGGTCTTGTTTATATTGCAGCGGCAACTATGGGAGTCTTTTCTTCCAGTTGTTTTGTTTTTTTGTTCCAGTAAAGGACTTCAGGTGAGGCTAGGACAGGGGATGGAAGCGGTTCTGGCCAGGGTGACTGTACCATCTCGGCATTCGCGTGGTGGGACTGCTGCAAATCAGGGACAACCTTGTATTCCCACACGTGCGTTATTCACGCACGACTATCGTTCACTCTCTTCACGCATGTGCCCAAAGTCTTCCCTATTGTCTTTTGCGTTACTTATTCCTTTCTCTTGTGCCTGAATTGCTATCTTCTGCTATATTTGACATCTCAACTTTCTGCAGAGCTGGCAACACTGCGTTCCAGATGGCAACACTGCGTTCCAGTTGGCAACCCTGTTTATAGTCTTTCCTAGTCCATGAATCTAGTCTTATGGTTGGTATGTTCCTTTTGGTTTGCTTTCTTTCCTCTTTGGAAGATGCTCACTTTCATCGTCATTCTTGCCTTTCTCTAATTTTGCCGCCATGCAATTAGTCCAGTCAATGAACGCTCAAAAGGAGGGTGTAGAGGACATGTTTAGGAACAGAATTTTTGACTTGAGGGCTGTGTTTGGAGTAGTTAGGAGGTCAACATACTAAACGTCCCCGGACCTACGAGGTGAGCGGGGGGCAGGAGGGGTGGGGAAAGGTCACTTTTTTCGGTTTTTCGCTTATATCTCGAGAACGGTGCGTCGTAGCGAAAAAGTATTTATGTTCAAAAAGAAAACTGAGAAACTTTCCTACAAGATTGGCTCTATTCGTTTGTTCCCTATTCCTAATAGGTTTCGAGATATTCGGTTGCGAAAATTGCAAATTAAAAAAAAAAACTTTTTTGCCTCACTTTCATAGTAGACAAACTTCGCCTTTTAGCACCTCATCCCTTAACTTTAGCGAAGTCCTCAGGGAAAAAGTAGTAGAACACTAAATTTTCTTTAAAATGAGTTATTATTTAATATATTAGCTTCAACTTGTCCAAAGTTATAGCACTTTGAAATTGCCTTTATTAAATATCTAATCACATTAAGGCACATACAAGACATGTAATGACAAACATTACTCGACTGCAGTATGTCTACGATACTATTGTATCGTAATAAAAAAGTAAAAAACAACGACAAACAAAATGAAAACTAGCTATATTCAAAATTAAAGCTGACGAATTTTTTTGCAAGATTGGTTCTATTTACTTTCTTTTTTTTCTGTTTCCAAGATTTTGGTCCTTTTCTGTTTGAGGTGGGAAAAATAATCTATTTCTTTGTATAGAGAAAATCGAATGAAAAGCGCATTTTTTATTTACCTTTATTAACCGAGTACAAAGAACAGCCGCTTTCATTGTTGGTAACAAGAAATTCGAAAAGAAAAACAAAGTATTTTGGAAGGGTGGATAAGGGGGGAGGGAGTTTCCTTTAAAGACCCGTTCTATTCATGCATTACTCGAGTCCAGTTTGTTGTTAACGCGTGTTGTGTGACGTTGTGTAAAGAATCTTTCTGACTATAATAGTGTTTCTATATTTCCTGAGAGTGATTCACTTTCGCAGTGACTAATAAGTGTTTTGTGTGTGATATAGACATCGATGAATCAGCTGATGACGTTTCAAGAGTGTCAGAAAACTGAATTCTTTCGCTTATAAGAGCAAGTAAGGAAAGGAGGGACAACAAGAGCTCCAAGATAGAAGGCTGGAAATCCCTCCTAGTTCACACCTCATGTCGTAAAAATTACACAAGGACCCAAAGTATTATGGCTGATTTGAAGAGACATGGTGCATCAACATCAACACAACCAACTGAAACGGTGAGTTTGAGATCTTCAGTACCAGATTTCGATTTCAAAAATAATTGTTTTCTCTGTGCTGACCCTGTTGAGAATGAGGTAAAGAAACCCTGTGAAAAAAAGGAGATTGGTATATCAGGTTCGAACATTTGCTGTACAAAAATCATGTATGGAGGCTGGTCTAGCGAGGAAAGATAAGTGGGGGGAAGAAGTAGTTGGTCGCCTATCCTCAATGAATGATTTAATCGCTGAAGAAGCTGTATACCACAATGACTGTCGTGTAAAATTTGTGAAGCCTTTGTACAAACAACTAAAAGAAAGAGAAACTGATGATTATGTTTCCAAGGGAATGGAAGAAATTTATGCGTACATGGAAGGGAACAGTGACTGCCAGTTTTCAATGGGCGAATTGATGGCAGCAGTAACAGG
>JAGDQP010013681.1:11604-47157 GCA_022664845.1 Lepisma saccharinum
ATTGTACGTCTCGGTGGATTTCATCTCCTCATGTCGTTTTTGGGATTTATTGGCTACCAAATGTCCGGAAGTGGTATAAAAGAACTTTTGAGCACTGTCTACGCTCCAGCATCAGTTGAGAAGATGCTTCAAGGTCATGCTTTTGCCAGGGTAGTCAGAGGTCATTTGATCACACAAA
The DNA here is from genome assembly GCA_022664845.1 of Lepisma saccharinum. Taxonomy (NCBI): domain Eukaryota; kingdom Metazoa; phylum Arthropoda; class Insecta; order Zygentoma; family Lepismatidae; genus Lepisma; species Lepisma saccharinum. The sequence continues at coordinate 11,783 of JAGDQP010013681.1, forward strand.
CTGCCTTGTCCAACATCATATTTGACCATATCCAAATCACAGAGGAAGAGCAGACATGTGTCAAAGAATTGATGTCCGATTTCCTAAATGAGACTCCCTCATTGAGCTCATTGAACGAAAACCCACACCGGAAATCACTGGCAAACAAATTTGGAGAAGCACTAGAACAGCTCAGTGGGAATGGACGAACTGCAAAGCTATGGATCCAATACTTCAAAATGGTAAATTTGATGAAAGAGTACATTCATGCTGAGAGGTCAGGTGATTGGGATGCCCACCTAACTTGTGTACAGAGAATGATACCTTACTTTCACGCATCTGGCCACTTTCCCTACGCGAAATCCTGCCACTTATATGTGCAGGATATGATGAATCTTCCATCAAAAATGACACCAGAAGACTACCACAACTTTGTCAACGGTGGTTACTTCACGATGCGGCGATCTGATCGCTTTTGGTCAGGTGTTCGGTCAGATACGACTATCGAGACTACTCTGATGCGAAGCTTCAAACGACGTGGAGGCCTAACACGTGGACGGGGCATTACAGATAGTGTAATAAGCAAATGGGCCATGGGGATCTGTGCAACTAATGACATTTGCACATCGCTAGAAGAGTTCTGTGGTGTTCTCTTCACCTCAAGTGAACAGCACGAGGATTTTGGAGAAGCCCGCAAAACTAAAGATGAGACTGATATTGCTAAACTCACAGAGTGGTTTGAAGATCATCCTCCTTTCCCTGAAACGAGTGATATCATGTCGATAACTACCGGATTGGTGGGAGATGCTACAGTCAACTGATACGATGCTGTTACAGTTGGTAAGCAAGCGATGGTTAAAATGGTAGGATTACCATTTTCAGATATCAGGCTATCACGCAAAGATAGAACGCTACCTCTTTCCTCTGCGAGTTCATCCATAAAGATCAAAGGTTACAGTAGATCCTTTCCTGCTTTTTCAAATAATTTCCATAATGAAAAAAACGGACGAAGACTTGAAGAATTTTTTGGAATATGAATTTGCCCCATTCCCGTTAGCCTTATTCAATGAAGGTGGAATGAGAAAAAAAAATCAGTCCTATACACACTGTTTGATCCAATCAACAAAAACATATATCTGCCAAACTTTGACGTAATTGTTGATGGAGGATTTCTGATGCACAAAGTGATTTGGCAAAGAGGATCTTCGGTTTCCACCATTTGTGAGGAATATGTGGAATTTGTCAAGAACCACTATCCTGGGAAGAGCTGCACTGTGGTGTTCGATGGGTACGCAAACTTAGCAAACAGCACAAAGAGAGCTGAACAGGGACGACGCTATCGAATGAAAAAGTCCGTCGACATCAATTTCAATTTGAGCACTGAAATAACAGTGAAGCAAGACACCAATTCCTCTCTAATGAGCACAACAAAAGGAAACTGATTGACCTGCTGAGATCAAAACTCCACGACAATAAGATTGAGACTCTTCAAGCATCAGACGATGCCGATTTGTTGATTGTTACGACAGCCATTGACAAATCAGAAACAACCAGTGTTGCTGTCATTGGCGAAGACGTTGACCTGACAATTCTCCTAATGGCAAAAACTCCAGCTAACCGAGATATTTTGTTTGTGAAACTTGGCCGAGAGAAAGTGAAGACCAACATATATTCCACTCAACAGATGCAGCAGTTAGGACTAAAGGACATTTTGTTCCTGCATGCCTTTACAGGCTGCGGTACAACGTCTGCGGCATTTCGGAGAAGTAAAGTTGGTTTCATCAAACTTTACCAGAAACACCCAGGCATTCGCAAAGCAGCTGACGTCTTCTCGAACCCTTCGTCATCACAAGCTGAAATTGAGGAAGCTGGTCGCAAATGTATCTTGAGATGGTATGGAGCTCCAAGAACGGAGAGATCCCTTAATCTCTACCGTTACCAGTCGTTTGTCAAGTCGGTAGGAAACATCAAACCTGATATCTCTTCCCTCCCACCAACTGAGGGGGCAGCCAAGGAGCATTCCTTCAGAACGTATCACCAGGTCCAGCACTGGTTAGGAAACGAGCTACCACCTGAACTGTATGGTTGGGAGCGCAAGACAGAAAACCAGCTCACCCCTGTGCAGACTAAAGACCTCTTAGCACCAGAGAAACTTTTGAAGAGGATTTTCTGCCGGTGCACCAAAGACTGTACTGGCAAATGTGGATGCAGAAGAGCCTCAAGGAACTGTTCTCTTTTATGTCAATACTGTCTGGGAAATTGTTCAATGGCATCCCCGTGATGGACAATGAGGAAGACGACGCTGAAGAGACAGAATCCCTGGAAGATGTGGAAACTGAGGTGGAAGAAAATATAGATGGAGATGAGCAATATGAGCCACCTCCTGAGCCAATTGCCGGACCCTCCCTTCCCAAGAGAGCCAAAACAACAAAATTTTCGTATGAATAGTTTTTTTCGAAACCAACGAGTACGCTATGAAACGTGTTTGTTTGTATTTTTTTTCATATTTTGTTACGGCTATCTCTTTTAGTGTTTCACAGTCTCGGTCTTGCACCGTGAGACTTTTTTGTTCCCCGTGTTGAGAAGACACTGCCAGAGCATCAGTTTTCTATCGCTTGAAGATGTGTGAATTGCTGAAAAACAAGATCAGTACTTAAAACCCAGTGACACCAGTGCTTCCAAGATAAGAAGATAAGAGGTTATGTGGAATGTCTCGGAGAATACTTTGAAAAGTTGTAACAGTTGAAATGAAGGTATGTATACCCACAATTGCATGTCTAAAAACTTTTTAGTGACCATCGTACTTATTCAAATTGCTGTAACTTTGGACAAGTTGAAGCTAATATATTAAATAATAACTCATTTTAAAGAAAATTTAGTGTTCTACTACTTTTTTCCCTGAGGACTTGGCTGAAGTTAAGGGATGAGGTGCTAAAAGGCAAAGTTTGTCTACTATAAAAGTGAGGCCAAAAAGCTAATATTTTCGCAAGCGAATATCTCGAAAACTATTAGGAACAGGGAACAAACGAATAGAACCAATCTTGTAGGAAATTTTCTCAGCTTTCTTTTTGAACATAAATACTTTTTCGCTACGACGCACCGTTCTCGAGATATAAGCGAAAAACAAAAAAAGTGACCTTCCCCACCCCTCCTGCCCCCGCTCACCTCGTAGGTCCGGGGACTTTTAGTATGTTGACCTCCTAACTATTCCAAACACAGCCCTGAAGTCAAAAATTCTGTTCCCGAACATGTCCTCTACACCCTCTTCATTGACTGGGCTAAATGTTCCATCTTCCCTAGCTCCGCTTCCTATAGTCCTTAGCAGCTTAAATTTTGATGATCTCCATGCCTGTTCATGCTCAATCAGATGCTGTATGTTTGCATCGGATTTGCGCGACAACCATATGTTCTTTTACTTGTAAGTTGTGTTCCATATTTTTTTTAATTTTCTGATTTGCAGGTGGAATCATTTCGTGCCATCTTTTTCTGCTCGGAGGAGAAGCAGATAGCGTTTTTACTTCGTTGCACCATAACTGATGGAACAAAGTTGTTTGGCTAAGGAAAAAAGGTTGTTTTCTTTGTTGAACGACGAAACCTTTCCAAATTATAATATAAATACATTGTAAGACGTTCAGGAAACTTTGGACAAAGAAAATTTCAATAGAGCAAGTCAAAGGTAGAAGTTAAAAATGTTGTACTCTATAATTCCGGACGCTATTGATCCCCTTCTCCATAGTGTGATTTTCTTCTATTGCGAAGTGAAAATGTTTACTGTGTGGGCGTTTGTGCAGTGCAGAAAATAGTGAAACTCAGTAAAATTAATTAGTGGGTGCTGTTTCGGACAATTAAAGTTAGTGGTATTATTAAACATGCGTTGTTGAAAGTTTGGAGAATTGGGGAATTGGTTGGCGTTCTCCCACCTGCGGCAACAAAGTATTCTGCAGCCAAGTAAGTTAAATTAGCTATTAAAAAAGTCATATATATGAAAATGTGTAAATTTTCGACGTGTTTGATACAAAATTGAAATCTTTGGAAACTCATAATCTTGTTTAAATTGCTGGCCGTCTGCCTTATACGGCTACGATCCGTTTAGTTTGCACTTGGTACCTTCCTCCTCCAAGAATCGTTTTTGGACCGATGTACATTTCCATTTGTTTTCGTTTCGATTAGGACAGAAATATAAAAGTTATTGATTTCGACCTCATGTAAAATTTAGGCGTGATATTTTGCGAATTTTTTTTTGAAATTGACCTAACTTGAATTGATTTAAACCAACTTAACTTTCGCTGCCCTTCGTTCTTCATGTTTTCGAAATTCAGTTGATTTCATGCACAGGCCTAGTAGGAAGTGTGTATGCAGTAAATTGCTTTAAAATTACTTTTTATTTGTTTTTTGATGATGTTATTAGTATATTTAACATAAAAATTTTACTAAGCGTTTTTTTATGAATAGCATCCTACCTTGTTACCGCGTGTACTATAATTGTGCAGCAGCAAGTGTTTATAGTGTAGCATTAAAGATGGCGCGTGACCTGGTGAACTTCAGTAATTCGTTTCTATAGTCATTCTCATATTTATAAACAATGTTTATGAAGGAAGTTTATGCATATTAAGTAAGAGAAGAGACACCAATAATTTTATTATAGTTAATATTTGTTTATAGTGTAGTTTCTTGCAATAAAACAACATATGCAGAAAGTTCATGTATGTATTTTGATAACCCGACCGAGGTACTTGTGACAGACATAATACTACTGACAAAAGCATGGAATAAATGTGCACCAGTAACTATTTGCTGGTTCTTTTCAATAGATGGACGCCCTCCTTCTGAGACGTTGCCCCACTGCTTACGTCTCTCTGTTAAGAGGCAAATAATTGGATTTTACAGTTTCCTCAGTCGAGGGGTTTTTGTACCAGGCAACTAGACTCTCATTTAGAGTTGTCCTTCGGGAAAACAGGTCTCTGACAGTCCTGGTCGTGTGACTGTTCTCTCATTTCAAGAGGTTACACTTGTGAATGTTTACCTCTTATTGAGAGGCCATAGAGAAGATTGGTCTTTTTACGGGGAAACCATTCTCTTAACGATTGGTCTCTTTTTACCTTCAGGAGCAGACCAGGACGATTCTAGGGGAGTTCACTGGAACACTACGTGGTCCTTCAACGTGGCAATAGCGGTACGTATTCTTTACTTGACAGTGACTCTTCTCCGAATATCCTATCCCTCTACTCATAGCAGTTTCGCGTCTGATCGACGAGGGACCATCAATAACTACTACTGGCGTCTGGACACAGACTACATGAATTTGTTATATATGGCGCCCGAACAAGAGCCCACGGGAGCAGCCACCTACCCCATGGAACAGCAGGATGTGTTACCCTTGGAAAAGGGGAAGAAGATAAAGTGAAAAAGGAACCAATAATGAAGGTAAAGAAGAAAAGAAGGAAGTTCCAGAACATAATTTTATGGGACATGTACATATGGCTCAAGCTGAAAATAAGGTGATCCAAGGCATCAATGAAAAATCGAAGGTGACCCAGAAGAAAGCAGTATGCCAGCCAGACATGTATGGGAGTATACTTGATGACGCCTGACTTGAAAAGGACTCCTGGCAATGAACAGGGTATACCTAAGCTGCAAAGAAGAAGTTACCTAAGTGAAAAACAAAGCCTGAAGAAATGGTCAACGGAACAATCATGGGAAGCCAAGTTACTGTTGATGATGCAGCGAGTAGTAACAGATAAAGTATAAAATAAAGTTGAGTTGTCGAAGAGTAGAAGAGAAAATAAAAAGACGAAACGCAGCTGAATGCCTGCAGAATGGAAGGAAAAATGAAAGAAATGCAGCCTAATGCCTGCAGAATGGGAAAATAAATAAAAGAAGTACGGTCGAAAGCCAGCAAAGTGCAAGGAAAACTGGTACAAATCGATCACGATCTCCAAATAGTGACGAATGACGTAACGGAAGTCATGAAGGAGGTAAGAGACGCTATTCCTCTAGTGAAACAAGATGTCGAAATGTTGAAGCAGCACCAGGAGGTGACTGGAGAAAAGATGAAAATCCTGGAAGAAAGGCAGAATCAATTAGAAAATAGGAAAACTAAGAAGAAAAGTAAGAAAGTGTTCCGCAAGAGTTTGAATAGAACTATGGAACCTGGAGGAACAGGTATACCATGGACACGTAGCGAACCGGAAGAGATACCGTTATGCTGCAGAAGTATCAGGCAGGAGGATGACAGGTCAGTCCAATGCAGAACCTGTAGTGACTGGTACCACATCCCGTGCGAACCTCAGTGTGAATCGGTGTGGGGCTTCTAACACTACCAAAAGAGGATCATGGTGGATCCATACTTTTTTGGGAATGTCGCAGATGTGAAAGTAAAGGGCAGCAACAGAAAATTCAGGAAGAAAAATCCATTTGGCAGCCGAGAGATGTGATGACCTCGACGTACCGAACCAAGGGATGGTGTAATCTGAGACGTGTTTCAACAGGCTGTCATATCGTCTGGAGGGTTCCTGAAAGGCGGAATGCACTTGGATAATTCACCAATTGATCAAGGAAGACATAGCAAGAGTAGGAGAGATGACAGAGCGAAGGGCCTACAGAGCATTGGGGATTATTAGAGAACAAACCGAAATGGAAAAGTTAGAACTCGAAGAAGGTAGCAGTTAGATTTCGTAGCAAGTCCATGGCGAGCGGACCAAATAGAAAGGAAGTTAGAGGAGTTGCGAAAGAAAGCGTGCAGGAAAACATTAGTTGTGCGAAAGGGACCCAAGAGAGAGTATGGCAGTTGAAAACGACTAAGGATGAGAGGAAGCACGAAAGACTGTGGATGCAGACAAGCGCCAGATCGTCAGAAAAAGAGGTTAGGGTAGTTCGTGAGAGTTTAGATGAAACCAATGTGAAGGCGGAAACTAGAGAAGTCGAGACCGGGCATAGTGGAAGTTTTCTCGAAGAAGATGAGGATAAATTAACTATAGTACAGATCGCGATGGTCAACATTACGGTACAAACTTATCCTACGTCAACAACTAGAGATGGGCGGGACTCCATACAGGGTCATTCTCAAAATGAATCCACAATGAAGATGGGGGTAGCAGAACCTTTAAATAGGGTCATCGTTCTCCAGACAAGGAAAAATACACCCAGGTGTCGCGTACGAGAGATCTAGGAGAGCCAAACGAGAAAGTTGATGGAAGAAAAAGGTATTAATTCAACAAAAGAGTGAGGACTCTTCGATGAACAAGATTGATCCTTGTATGCAAAAATAACGTCAAGTTCAAAAGGCTAAGGAAGAAAAGAAAGTATGGGAAAAGATTAATAGCCGTCGTCAGAAGTTGATATCATTTGGTTATCGAAACCCTCATGTTTTCTGCCAGGAGAAACGCGAGATATTCAGGCGACATAGTCGACCACCAGATAGATGATAGGTTCGAGAATCCGGTCATGTGGAGAAGAGAGGTGGAAATTTACCCGTGGAGAAGGGCTTAAGTGCTGATGTATATAGTAGAGGAGTTTTACAGTGTTGATTATTCATGTGTACAGAGAGAGAGTTTTGGGTGAATTAATGCGAAGGAAGTGAATGTAAGAAAGATGTATGCCAAGGAGTGCAAAGACAAGCACTATCCTCTTGAAAATTCTGGGTGTTCCTGTACTCCTGGATACTGGATCCGAAGCAACCCTCTGTTGAGAAGCGATATGGAAGGAAGTGAGCAAGAACGCATCTAAACTTCAGATAAAGCCAAGGAAAGTTGTAATCCTTATCGATTTTTCAGAGACAATAAAAGCAAAAGGAAAAGGAGGATTGTGGACATCAACCTGTATCATAGACGCTTTGTAGTCCAAGGACGACATCATTTTAGGGAAGAATTTGCTCACATATTGTGGAGCCATGATGGACTTCACGAAAGCCCAAGTTACCTTTGAGACACGTTGTTTGATAGTGAGGATTCATATGATTAACTGAAAGGAGAGCAAAGAAGCGAGGCCCCAGATAGTTGGAGTAGTTGATGAGAAGGTGTTAAATTAAATTCAATGCAGGTGAAGAAATCAGATCGAATTGTGAGAAAGGAAACCCTCAGGAAGAAAATAATCTATGGATATGTTGATGTCGCTGTGAACCTGAACAGGTTCAGGAAGATTTACGGGAATTTGGGATGATGCCTTGACTCAAAACGCGGATAATTCGGACCTTGTTTGAGTGGGATTAAGACAGAAAGAAGACGAAAGATGGGTCATGGAGTCGCAGTCCGTAGCCGCCTATATCATATGTCGAAGCAACCCCTCCAGCATTAATTATGTGCAGTGTCGGATGAAGGACTTGAGTAGAGATTCCAGTGGAGGGAGTACGCTTACGAGTGGATGTGCCGTCAACGAAGAATGAGGAGTAGTTGCCGTAGTTACCAAGACGTTCCCTAAAGACAAGGAAGTGTTGCTGCAGGTATCAGCCAAACATCGTAAAAGTTCCAAGAATAAACGTGTCCGAAATTCCTATTATTGTTTCAAGGTGAATACTTCAGCTCCTGTCCTCGAGATGCTGCGTTCTGAGTGTGTCAAGAAGGAGCTGCCAGATATGAGTTGGATACAACACCCTACGTTGGAGGCCTACTGTCGGTGAAGAGATTTACTCAAAGCACCAGAACTAAGTGACAGATTCAGAAGATCTCTTAAGAATCCAAAAGACCATGTTCGGTGACCTACAGCAATTAACGGTGAGAATTGTCAAGAGATCCTGTAGAAGACAATAAGGAGCCCAATGTGTATGAAGAACGATCCCAGGATACGGTGCCCGTATTATACTGGTGCAGCAGCAAGTGTTTATAGTGTAGCATTTGAGATGGCGCGCGACCTGCTAAACCCTATAATTTGTTTCTATAGTTATTCTCATATTTATAAAAAATGTTTATGAAGGAAGTTTATGCATATTAAGAAAGACAAAACGTTTATGCGTATTAGTTTTATCATAATTAGTATTTGTTTATCGTGCAATTTCTTTCAGTAAAACAACACATGAAAGAGTTCATGTATGTATTTTGATAACCTGACCGAGGTGGTTCTGAAAGACATAATACCACTAGCAAAAGCACGCAACAAGTGTGCACGAGTAACTATTTGTTGATTTTTTTGAATTGATGGACCTCCGCTCCTTCTAAGAATCTGCTTCTGAGAGATTCCCCAGTTATTACGTCTCTCTGTTAAGAGACGAATAATTGGATTTGGCAGTCTCTTCAACAAAGAGGTCTTTATACCAGGCAACTTGACTCTCATTTAGAATTCACCTTCGATAAAACAGGTCTCTGACAGTCCTCGTGGGTGAATACCTCTTATTGAAAGGCCATAGAAAGGATTGGTATCCTTACGGGAAGCGATTCTCTTAACGATTGGTCCCTTTTCCTACCTTCAGCAGCAGTCCCGGACGGTTCTAGGGGAGCTCACTCTAGGGATGGTATCGAGACGAGACGACATTTGCATAAGCCTCATTCTCCTTTCGAATGTTATAGGACGGTCCTGGTCTTGGTCTCGTCTCGATCGTAAAATATTCGATCTTGGTTTTGATCTTGGTCTCGGTCTCGATTGTAAACCTCAGTCTCGTCTCGGCCTCGAGTCTCGACACGTTAGTCTTTGTCTTGCCTCGGTCTCGTCTCGAGAATCTCGATAGACGATAGACTTTTAAAAGTCGCCGTCCCTTGATCTGTTTGAATGGGTACTTAGGATTTCCAATCTCAATAATCTCAATACAAGAACATGAATATTGATCTGATAAAATTAACATAGTTTGTTATATTGTTAGTTTGGGGTTTTGGTTAGTAATAATTTTCTGAAATAGAGAGAAAGTTACAATTTTAGAGTAACAAAAAGCATTAGTTAGGATATATAGAATATCAATCAGTGATACAGATGAAAATATCTCAATTATGGAAACGGATCCATGTTATACCAGAAATTGCCAAATTGGTATACATTACACTTACGTTTTGCTATTTCTAAATTACATTTAAATTGACTGAATAACTTTTACGTTAAAATTAGAAAAAATATATTTTAGTCGAAATTTTCTACCAGATTTATAGAAATAAATGAACATACACTGTTGAAGATTATCCGAAACATTTCTGAGAAAAGCTAGGCAACCATAGCTACCTGGGAATTTTCAGTAATTTGGCTAATAAAAGGCATTCATCATACAGTTCTCAGGGATTTTTGGAATCAGAAGAAAAGACTAAAGATTTGAACACTGGTTCTTTAGTCAAAATTCTGCGTCGTACTGCCTGCTCTAAATTCTCAGATAAAATAGAAAATATTATAGATGTTAGAATTATGTTGGCTGAATCCCGAAAATATAAACTAAGTTGATCCCACGACTTAAGCCATATTTTAATCATTTATGTAATTGTCAATTAGGTTTCGGAATTTTCATTCACTAAAATATTTCCCATTTATACCAAAATTGGAAATGAAAAAATGGTGACTGTAAACTCTTGATCAACAATGCATTCACAGCTACGATAAGAAAGAGTTTTCTCATTATTCGCTTCTGCAAAACTGAAAACGAAAAATATCCAGGTAATCATACAAAAAGTATCTGTGTTTTCCTCCATTAAAGTGAAACAACATGGAATAATAAAAAATCTGCGAAACTTCCCTTAGAATTCGCAGAAATGTTAACAAAAATTTTAACACTGTACAGTACGTGACATAAAGTTTACTTATTGTGAAGTTTTCTACAGGGAAATAATCGAATACTAAGAAATTTAAAATATAATTTACCGTACTCCACAGCTACACGAATTAATTATTTTACGATACTGTTCTTGATTTATTAAAACAACCAATTCATAGATATGAGCTACAGCTGCACGTCCATACATTAAAGCAAATTGAAAAGAGTAAAGTTAGTTCTTGGTAGCCAATATTTTCAAATAGGGTCATTCCAGCTCAAATCGTCTAAATTTCAAGAATCTTCCCGGTCGACCATCTCAAACTTGAATGATTTTTTTCCCTCAAGTACTTTAGTCCAAGTGACAAAGAAATGTAAAACATCTCTTTTGTATTCTTTTCCAATTCAGAGATATAGGATGTCAAAGAAAGGTCGATAATTATTATATCTCCTATTCGCGACTGTCCTTTAAAACCGGAGAATTCCATAAATAAATAATAATTTATGTTATTATTGTCCAAACGACGTGAAATTATGACAGGATTACCTCAAAGACAAATTTTATTCCTATAATTTCAGAAGAACTACTCTGTTGCCAGGTTCTATTATAGGGATTGTTTAAGACACGAAAAGCTACAAAAAAAAATATTTCGTTTGTTGCTGAACATTAATTAGTTTAGTAATGTTGGCGATTAATAACAGTAATGAAATTTCACCTGTTATATGAGAGTATAGTAGAGGTTCAGTGAGAAAAGTTTCCAAACTTTGCTTCAAAATTCCTTCTATATTTTAAAAAATATATACGCGTAAAATATTTAAAAATGTTGTGCATAATACTCCATAGTAGAAAAACAATTAGTTAAGTGATATTGTTAAACAATAAAAGTACGAAAACATTGTTGCCATAACATGAGGTAAAAGTAGAGATTCACTGCTAAGTTTCAACAAATTGTGGATGTTCTACTATTCAAGAACTGATGAAAAATTTTTTGTATAATTAAACATGATTTTGTTTTGTATACTGATGGGTCACTCCATGACAAATCAGAAAGGCGAAATGTCACTCAAAGTTTCTAATTTTGATGAAATTTGGCACAATTGATTCTTGAAAGGGTTCTTAGTATAAATTCCAACTTACAGCTTTCTAGGCCACTTGTATCCCGAGTTACAGCGCTTCAAAGTTGGCATGTTTTGTCCTCAAATGTTGTCGGACCTACACTTTACGGAGACACACCCATTTGAATTTTATTTTAAAGTCATGCTTTGTTAACTATAAAATACAATGTTAGATGTTTCTTATGTAAAATTCATCAGAGAATCCAAATTTGATTAGAAAATTGTGGTAGAGCTTAAATTTTTTGAAATATTGTTTTATGATTGCGAAAAAAGCAGTTTCTGAAATGATGTTCACCTTGCAACATAATACCGTAAATATCTCAAAAGAAACACCAGATACAGATATCATGAGACTTGTACCACTGGAAAGAGAAGAAAATTTCCTATAGAATGATGTAATAAAAACAGCAGGTTCTCTGTGGAAACTTTATCACTAAAGTCCTTTTTCTGTTTTTACATCTTTATTCATAATAGGGTTGACCTTGAAATATAATACCATGAATATCTCATAAAGAACACCAGATGCAGATACGGGATGTTCTCCATTGGAAAGAGCATAGAATATCCTATAGATTGACGTAATAAAAGCAGTGGAATCTCAGTGAAAACTACGTCTGCAAAGCTTTTTTTTTTTAAATATCAAGTAGATATAATTAAAGTTTCGCTGTTTGGCCGGTTCTAGATGGTAAATGGTCAATCGGACAAACATGAAACTTTATGTGAATGTAGTTAATGATATGTGGAAGAGAAATATTGAATAGAGAGTTCCCATTAAAACCTTTCAATGTATGTTTGCACTTTATGGTCACTTTACAAGCACTTTATTAACATATCATACATTTTACAAATTTATACATTGTACATTTGGTACACGTACATGATGTTTGTACATGTACCAAACGTTATTCAGGTTACAAAATATACTCGAAATGTTGTCCATCTATGTTTAGGAAAGTTTGGAAGAATAGTGGGGATGCTGTGGTTCAGTGATGGAGTTCTGTCTCTGATTCTTGGCGTTCTTCTTTCAATTCCTGCTTATGCCACGTAGGTTTTGTGGTGGACAAACTCCGTGTGCGTGAGTTTCATCGGCCTTTTTTCCCACTTTCTTCATTCGATTAACTCTCCTATCATCATCCATTTAGCGCGAGCCGAAGTTGCCTAAAGATCGTACATTAAACATCATGTGCAAATAATTTGTAAAATGTATAATATGTTAATAAAGTTTTTGAAAAGTGTCCATAAAGTGTAAACACATATTGAAAGGTTTTAATGGGAACTCTCTAGTCAATATTTCTCTTCCACATGTCGTTAACTACATTCACATAAATTTTCATGTTTATTCGATTAACCGTTTACCATCTAGAACCGGCCAAACAGTGAAACTTTAATTATATCTACTTGATATTAAAAAATACGTAGTTTTCACTGAGATTCCACTGCTTTTATTACGTCACTCTATAGGTATTATATGCTCTTTCCAATAGAGAACATCCCGTATCTGCATCTGGTGTTCTTTCTGAGATATTCATGGTTTTATATTTCAAGGTCAACCCTATTATGAATAAAGATGTAAAAACAGAAAAAGGACTTTAGAGACAAAGTTCCCACCGATAACCCGCTGTTTTTATTCCATCATTCTATAGAAAATTTTCTTCTCTTTCCAATGGTACAAGTCTCATGATATCTGTATCTGGTGTTTCTTTTGAGATATTTACGGTATTATGTTGCAAGGTGAACATCATTTCAGAAACTGCTTTTTTCGCAATCATAAAGCTATAGCTCTAAAACTTTAGGCTCTACCACAATTTGGTTATCAAATTTGGATTCTCTGATGAATTTTACAGCATGACTTAGAAAATAAAATTGAAATAGGTGTGTTTCTGTAAAGTGTCTGTCGTGACAACATTTAAAGACAAGCATGGCAGCTTTGAAACACTGTAACTCCGGATACACATGGCCTAGAAACCTGTAAGTTGGAATTTATACTAAGAACCCTTCCAAGAATCAATGTGCCAAATTTAACCAAAATTAGAAACTTCGAGTGACATTTTGCCTTTCTGATCTGGCATCAGTATACAAAACAAAATCATGTTTAATTATACATAAATTTCTTCCATCAGTTCTTGAATAGTAGAACATCCACAATTTGTTGAAACTTTTAGCACTGAATCTCTACCCTTACCTCATGTCATGGTGTGACGGTCATGTCACATGGGCGGGGTCTCCCGACCCAAATAGATGTAACTACGCCACTCGGTGAAAAGTTAACTATTTTTATTGTAAATAATAATATTTAGGTCTGTCATTTATTAACATAAATGAAGTAAATAATATTGTAGTGTGACGTTATCTTGACTTTGCTGTATGATTATTCATAATAACTAACCCGGAAGTGCGTAGCAAAGAGTCAGGAGGTGTGAGGTCAGAACGTATGGAAGGAAGATCGCGTTACAACATAAAAATACTAGGGTTCTAATATGCTTATATATTCGTACAAATAACTGAGTGTCATCACTTAATTTAGCAGGAGAAGGCGTCCTGGTAATATCTGGTGTGAAGGAAAGAAAAAATCATTTCTGACAAATGAATGACTTTCTACGACATCAACAAATGTGTTGCTTCCACTAAGTTTGCAGGAAGACTGTCAAGAAAGCACATGGCCTGGGTTCCGGGTCAATGATGATATACTCGCACTACGAGATAAGTGAAACATTGTTGTTGTGTCAAAAAGGAAGGTACAATCATCATAAGTAAGTGTTGATCCCTGTTGTAACTCTGGCAGAGAAAAAAGTATGCAACCAGGTTTATTTCGAAAATTAAGTTTTCAATTACAATTGCTACCGAACATACCGAGGACACGGCAGACTTTGAACATTGATCTCGTATACGCAGTAAGTACTCTAGACTATAAGTAGGGTGAGTGCACCATTAAATGAACTGTTAAGAGAAAAATTGACTTCAAGAGTAGTGAACATTAAAGAAATAATAACTACGCTTTTCTAAATTATATTACTAAATAAAGAGATTAATCATACTGCAATGCTACAATGTTACATAAGATTACATTGAAGTTAAAAAATAATAAAAATTATAAAACTGAGAAGAAATGCAAAACGCCAGTGAATGAACATATTGGTCCAGTGAATAAACATGTAATTACCAGTGAATGAACACTAAAATGATACTCACTGCTATAGTCCAAATTCAAAAGGCTATCGAGCGTTTATAAGAATATTAACTACTTTTTGTTCAAACTAAAACATGAGAACTAAGACAAAAATAATATATATATATATATATATATAACGAATAAAAAGTAACCAATGTTTTACGATTCGATCTTCAGTCGTGACATCCATCTAGAGACAAGAATTGGTTATTGAAGGATCGAACTAATAGTCTTTCGCTGTTGGCGTCAACACGAAACATATTACGTCCCGGATTATCAGATTTTGTTGTTATCAAAGCAGCGAGCCTAATGTGACAAAAGTTTTCTTGATCAAGTGTAGACTAAGTTACAGTCGCGTTGCGCCTTATGTTTCCTATTTCCCACTCGTGTTCAAATGGATAATAATACGCCAATATTAAGAGAAGTCTTGTCGTTTAAGCCTTTTTCTCTGATTCCAGATTTTATGAATAATGTTGCCAATTTTAAATTCGGTACTCCACAAGCTACTAATAAAGATACTGTATTATTTGTCGAAAATGAAGCTAAATTATAGATGAAGGTAATTTGTAAATTTTTCTGATGTTTGTTGGTGAATTGTTTTGCTTAACACCAACAAAATAATAATAAATATACATTAACAGAAGTATTTTATACAGCTATGAAGAAAAAAATATAATGTGTAATGTCTTTATCGAGGATTTGAGTATGATACTAAACCAGATATTAGCATTTCAAGAAAACCAACAGTTTGAGCTTATAGGTATTACATTCAAAGTGTCATTTTCTTAATATTTTTTCAAACACGGAAGTCCATCCTTTAAATTACACTTGAAGTGAAATAAAAGAATTATTTAAAGCAAAGGTTATTTAGGGGATCAGTTTCAGGCTTAAGCAGCAAGTACCGTGAATCTTTATACAACCGCACTGTCTGCCTGTCGACAACTTTAAACTCAGAAACTACTAAGACAACATATATTATGATGCCATGCTGCGTTCTCCATATTTACTGTCTCCTGTGAAGCAAATGTTGGGAATTATTTGAGCAAAAACAATTTAAAAATAAATTTAATTTGAATTTTATTTAAGGCCTTTAGGAATCGAAGGCTCAGGCTGGGATAGGGGAGGGCAAAGCTTCGGGTTGGTGCCGGCCAGGGCCTGTGCTGAAGATGCCAGCCCGGATAATCGAAGATCTTCTATACTATATTTAAACCGTTTGTACTTCCTATCACCAGCTCTTACACTTCCTTCTCTGTGGTTTGTAGCCATCTGATAGGAAAAAAAAACTATGAAGCTCTAAAACAGAGAGAAATGGATGTTACACGCCAGTTGCACGACAGTAGGCACACTTATTTATATAAAAAAATAGGATCCGGTCATTCTGGTTGAAGTTTCCCCTGGTTTTCTTCAATCCCACTAAGAAAATAGCCCGCGCCGTGGTTCAGGTGATAACATCACGGACTTCAGACTGGCATTGGGTAAATACGCAATTCAAACCCAGCCGCCGACCATCCAGACTGAGGTTTTTTCTCCGTTTTACCAGGCGACTTCCGGTATGGTTCATTAAGGCACTTACTCCATTTCAACTGATTCATAAATACAAAAGCTACAAGTAAATTCAAATTGAATCACTAAGCATATGCTGGGATGGTATCTTAATGTAATACCAATGCCACTTCCATATCAATTCCCTTTCCTGTTATTTGTCCCTGCCGTTGTTACTAAACACTCACTTAGGTTTAAAATGGTCTGTTGTGAGATTTAGAAATAAACGAAACATATTTTAAATGACAAAACTTAATCGTTCATTGATTGGTTTTTCTGTCCTAGTAAATGAACATCAGTACAGCATGCTATACATTTACTAATCTGTGAACCAAATAATACATATTACGAATTATTGTTAGTTTCTTATACAGTATACGGTATAAAATAGATTTTAGATAAAGGTCTATTGGGTTTGAAATCAAATTCACAATAAAAACATAACAAAAAATTATCAAAAAAATTTGTTCATTCACTGGGTAGTCTGTGTCAATAAATGAACACCAGTAAAACATGGTTTTCTTCAATTCTATAAAGTTTCCACCTTGAGTTTCACTATGTGTTGTTTGTACTCTTTGTTAGAGACTAATTGGATAACGTAGTAAAATTCTTCAGATGTCCCCATGAATGATCGGGTGTTCATTTACTGGTTTACGGCAACAAACAGTTCCATTACATGAACATAACAATAATAAAAGCAGCAAATGCTTTACCAAGTTTCAGAAAGCCGTAAAATGTACTTTTAAGTTTCAATTTTGTAAAAATTCATAATCCGATGGGAACTGATATTTCAACAAGGCTGTAAACCTACTCTAAGTAACACCATAAATTGGTTATCTTAGTGTATTCAAACATGTGGGAAAATGTGAGCAAAATTGTAACGCGTCCACAGTTAGAAAGGAAGTTAAGCTAGTCGACTTCTCAGGAAATCGGAAGGTGGGAGTTCTGGGTGAGGTTACCTTGCCACTGATGATTGATCAAGTACAGTTGTACTACAAAATTTTAGTCGTCAAAGGACTCAACCAAAACCTTTTGCTGGGCAAAGATTTCACCACCAGGTATCAGATAATCATGGATTTTGGTTTAGGAAAGGTATCCTTGAATATTAATGGAGCCAAGATTACGGTCCCCATGTGTTTACCTGAAGGTAGTAGTGAAGTCATAAGCATACCTGAGAGTCAGGCAAAGACTGCGACAGAGTACGTTAGCGAAGAAACTCAAAGAGCTAAAATCTTGAAATGCCTAAAGGAAGTATGGTACGTAATAAAGAAGAACGATGTGAATACAATGACATGATGGACCCCTCTTTCCAATGTGCAGCGCCGCGTAGCATGAGTGAAAAATAGCAAGCAGAGTTTGTTAATATGGTACAGCGATGGAACGAGATGCTAACCGAAAGTGCCCAGGAGCACGAACATATTAGGGGAGGCCTGAATAGTGAAGAGGAACAAGTAAAAGTAAACATAGCCCAGGTCCCGGGAGTCCGTTTCATTGATCAAGTTGTTCGTTCAGAGTACAATGAGAGATACCATGAATATCAACGAATTTGTGAGAAGACGACCAAGGAAGGAGATTGAAGAGATTTCACGTGAAAAAAAGGAGAGGTCAGAAAATATATTCTTTGATAGTTATTTCTTATCATAACTAGTAATTGATTTCGTTTCATGGATAGTATGCGTAATTTGTTGTTTCGTTTATCAAGGGTTGTGTATCCTTAGTTGTTGTAAGTTACGTAATTATCACTCTAGTTCCTTTTCTATTTGCAAAAGTATCAGAAAGCTCGGGTGAGAGTCTGTTGTTTTGGAGTTCGTTGATAGTGAAGGGGATAGATGTGTCCGTCCACGTTGCTCCGTTGTTTTAGTTGTTCAGTCGTGAGAGTTGTGTATATGCTTCGCTGAATTGTTTTGTGTTAGGTTTAAAATTTTAGGTACCGACAGTTTATACATGTACTAGTGTGTTTTATTAATGCAACAGATGCAAAGTCTATTAAGGTATGTCAAAGAAGGATGCTATCCTTTAAAGAAAAAAAGTTGTTGAGATAGTTTATCTTTTAAATGTACATGCGTGTAATATATTTTTTGTATTTCTAATGTAATGTATTCCTTATGTAATCCAGAGGTTCTTGCCCTTTCTCGGGTGCCATATGTGATGGTCACGTCACATGGGCGGGTTCTCCCTACCCAAATAGATGTAACTACGCCACTCGGTGAAAAGTTAACTATTTTTATTGTAAATAATAATATTTAGGTCTGTCATTTATTAAGATGAATGAAGTAAATAATATTGTAGTGTGACGTTATCTTGACTTTGCTGTATGATTATTCATAATAACTAACCCGGAAGTGCGTAGCAAAGAGTCAGGAGGTGTGAGGTCAGAACGTATGGAAGGAAGATCGCGTTACAACATAAAAATACTAGGGTTCTAATATGCTTATATATTCGTACAAATAACTGAGTGTCATCACTTAATTTAGCAGGAGAAGGCGTCCTGGTAATATCTGGTGTGAAGGAAAGTAAAAATCATTTCTGACAAACGAATGACCTTCTACGACATCAACAAATGTGTTGCTTCCACTAAGTTTGCAGGAAGGCTGTCAAGAAAGCACATAGCCTGGGTTCCGGGTCAATGACGAAATTCTCGTACTAGGAGATAAGTGAAACATTGTTGTTGTGTCAAAAAGGAAGGTACAATCATCATAAGTAAGTGTTGATCCCTGTTGTAACTCTGGCAGAGGAAAAAGTATGCAACCAGGTTTGTTTCGAAAATTAAGTTTTCAATTATAATTGCTACCGAACATACCGAGGACACGGCAGACTTTGAACATTGATCTCGTATACGCAG
The DNA here is from genome assembly GCA_022664845.1 of Lepisma saccharinum. NCBI lineage: Eukaryota > Metazoa > Arthropoda > Insecta > Zygentoma > Lepismatidae > Lepisma > Lepisma saccharinum. The sequence goes on from JAGDQP010013681.1 coordinate 31,085, forward strand.
TAAATACTCCAGACTATAAGTAAACATAATCTTGAAAATTGAATAGTTCCAGTTTTTAATGTACAAGGCTGTCATACATGATACTATGTTTGAAGGAGGATCAGTTATCTGCACCTGGCATATACTAGTGATCTCCCATGAATTATTCGCGTGTTGATAACCATAGTCAAAGGAGAAATTTAAGTTCGTTGATGTATCTCTAATGAATATTGACAGTGACGTGCTGTATATTATTTGCATCATTAATTCTGCAGGATCTATTACTATTGCACGTATAGTGTAGTGTTGCCATTACAGAAAGGTGTCATCCAGAACATAAAATATAATTGACATAATTGAAATCAATGCGTATAATAGTTAGTACAAGCTCATGGAAGTATATCGCAAGTCCCAGTATTAGGTTAGCTTCTGTGTGCACATAATTAATGATACCGTGGAAGAAGATTATTGACACATTAAAAATCATACATTCAGTTCTTCTCTCTACTTCGCATAAGAATCTTCTCGTCAATGTGTAGAGAGCATACGCAGATTTGAAGTTTCTTGAGAAAACATTTATAACCGGAACGTAAGTTGTCAATTTTTGAAAACATATTTCTGTGAAAAGAAACTGGTCGATTATTTTTGAAGTGAGGCAGTGTGTCACATGAATAAGTTTATATTGCCCAAAGGCCTGTCAGCGTATCTTGTAGTGATCCTTACTTATTTCTATCTATGCAAGTTCATTTAGTGTTGTATATTAAGTTAGTCCTTTTGTAACCTGTCATCGAAAGAAAAAAAATGTTTGTGAGAACTGATAATATCACGCCAATTAGTACTTTTGATGGGGTGGTAGTCATTCGTCACGCATCTGTACGATGTGACAAATGCTATGGAAATATAAAAGTAGCGATGTGTACGCAAACAAGTAATAAAACGTATGAATAAGAACAAATAATAATTTGCACAAATAATAAGTTTGTAAATGTCAGTGTTTCTGTTCTTGCAGTGGTTCTTAGCTATCAGAATGGAGCGTTATGTCAAGTAAACACAGAAAATTATGTAAATGCCACGACTTTGAGAGTAATTTTGTGGCAGTAGAGCTACGACGTAGTAAAAATTATTCCAATCAAAACTAAAAATACATAACTTCTGGATTGGGGTGTAAACAAACGAGGTGTGACCAAACCCAAAGTATAAATAGACTTAGGCGCTAAAAGGGCATTGTGTATGATTCAAGTACTCTTTATGCGTAAGTTAAAATCTCCAAAACTTTAAGGCTAATTATAAGCGGAGGTTTAAGTAGGTTTGGATGTTGTTCCATTGTTATTTTTCTCCTTCACTGTGGACATTTCTTTTTCGTTTAAAGCGTCTTTTGCTCTTGGAAGTTGTTGCTGAGGGTCGCAGTTGCATAGAATTAATCTCGTTATTGTCTTTGAATGTAGGGAACTCCGCTATCAAGAATTGCATTAAGCTTAATGAGTATTCTGGTGCATGCGCCAAGTAGTGTAAGTGAAATTAGGGGAATTTTGGATCCAAACAATAAAAATAAACAAAAATAATAAGTGATCTTAACAAAGTATTGTTTGTCCGTTTTTGTTCATGATACATGTTTGTATAGTAAACTTAAAAGGAACATAGACTTCAAAGCTTAAAGTTTGCTGATACACTAATGTTGACCTGTTATTGTATTAATTGTTTGAAGAAACTTTCTATAATTGGTGCATAATTTGTCTTCGTATTTTCTGTGCAAACGGTGATTTTTGCCTGCTGAGAGAGAAACAAAGTTGTGTAAAGAATTGATAAACTGAAATGGATAAATTGCACCATATCTATAATACATTCAAAATTTATATTCACGTATCGTGCTGTATATACGTTCAAGTGTTTTGCTGTATAAGATAACATCAAGAAATAAAACTGTGTAATATTCTTAATCTTGAATTTTTCGATAACGTTATTGTAAAATCGTCTATTGATAACTTTAGGTTGCATGAGACAATTTTTCATATAGTGTTGTTTATATTATGTACTAATATCATATCTCTTCCAGCACGGGTCTTAAATCAGCTTTACCGGGTAGAACGGTATTAGATTTATAATTTCGATTGCAGTAGCCATCGTCTGGAGTCGAAATCGTGTTTCAAGCATATTGTTTGTTGGGAGTAGTAAGTCTTTTTCATCCGATCCAAACGGGCTTCGTCAGGTGGTTGCTTCCCTGGAAGGCAATTTGGTATCTTCAGTCGCAAAAGGTGGGAGGCATAGCTTGCTGTGATCTACCGCGGTGGTGCTTTTTCACTTATCGAGAAAGTGCTTTGGCCCCAACTGTCCATACCACTCCGAACGCGCCCTTTTGGCGTACGAGGGAAGTTCTTCAGAGGGCTTGCTCTGCGTCTGGTGTCTGAACAGGGTGTAATCCCGGTTATAATGGCAACAATGTTTTCGTACTTTTATTGTTTATCAACATCACTAAACTAATTGTTGTTCTACTATGGAGTATTATGAACAACATTTTCAAATATTCTAATTATATTTTTAAAAAAATTAAGAAGGAATTTTGGAACAAAGTTGAAACTTTTCTCATTGAACCTCTACAATACTCTCATGTAACATGTGAAATTTCTTTACTGTTATTAATCGCCAAAATTACTAAACTAATTAATGATCAGCAAAAAACGAATATTTTTTGTAGTTTTTCGTGTAGTTAAACAACCCCTGTCATAAAACCTGTCAACAGAATACTTTCTTCTGAAATTGTAGGAATAAACTGTATGTCTTTGAGGTAATCCTGTCAAAATTTCACGTCCTTTGGACAATAATAACAGAAATAACACATTTATTTATGGAACTCTTGCGGATTTAAAGGACAGTCGGGAATAGGAGATATCATTATTTTCGACCTTTCTTTGACATCGTTTATCTCTGAAATTGAAAGGAATACAAAAGAGATATTTTACATTTCTTCCTCACTTGGACCAAAGTACTTGAGGAGAAACAATCGTTTACATCTGAGATGGTCGACTGGGAGACATTAGCCGATCTGAGCAGGAATGACCCAATAGAATATCGCGAATTTGTTAAACTGAAATAAGCATATTCTATTCCAAATAAATCGGGTTATTCGATTAAAAGTCATCCCAAAAATTCTAACAAAGCATTGTTTAATTGGTAAAAAAATATCAATAGTGTGTCTAAGCCATACATGTGACCGGGTCACGAAGGAGTGACTATCCAGCTAAATACTTCATTTTAAGCCTTCGGCAGTGTTGCCTTTTGTAGTGTGTACTCGTGTGCGTCAGCGCCACGTGCGTGGTTGGATATAGCAACACTGAGCGCGAAGATGATCAGATCGCTTATTGTTTGTTGATAAGAACTGCCATAAATGGAAAGGTGAACTAGGAAATTTACATTTTGTACGCTACGTGCAATGATTTCATGCTAACAAGTGTTGTTCATACAAACTGGGAGGTGTATATTCCACGTTGAAAGGCACAAAAAGGAAACAAAGATTCTATAAGTGTCCAATTTTTATAATATTAACGCCATGCCAGCAGTTCAAGCTGGGCAGAAACAGTGTTTACCGAGGATGGAAAGACATATTTTGCACGCACAAACGTGGATATTCTGCATAGAAAGTTGAAGATACATATTGTGGTGGGTATATCGATAATTTGAAATTTTATTTCACAACTTTGACTCCGCTAGTAATAGTAGTAGGCTAGTGGTAGTAGTAATTGTAGTGGATATTGTGTATTTAATTAATATGCAATTTTTTACTTGTAAAAGATAAACGGCTAAAGGCAATATTCGCTGACGAAAATTATATTTACAGCACGATCTAGCGGACCACTTATAATTGTGTATAAACTATACGAGCGATATTGTTAGTTACGAAAGTCAATCCAGTAGATGGCAATAACCATAAAGAAATCTCAAAGTGTGCATAGGTATATATGTTGTAAATATTTGCGGGACATCTTGTTAGTGAGTATTTATCATTTGAGAAATAATCGTATTAATTTCATTCTGAAATTAGACCTGCTATGCAAATCACATAAGCATTTCATGTATTTTTTTAACTATCTTCGTTTAGTTTCTTTGCATATCTGAGAATCTAGTATTATTACATTAATGATATTTTTGGTAGTTGGCCACCGTAGCTATTTGTTCATATGGCATGTAGAACGAATAAAATAGAGAGAAATAATAAATAAGGTTTATCTGAAAGGCGTTCAGAATATTTAGATAAATCATAAATCAGAATATTTAGATAAAAGTGAGAAATAATAAAGCAATACATTTAGACAACAGCGAGAAATAATAAAGCAGTATATTCTGAAATTACTGAGAAATAACAAATAATTCTTACCTTAAAGATTCAAAATTATTGATGATACCGATACACGTTGAATGATCATTCTACGCATTGTAATTTGATAGTTGTGATGTTTAGATTTTATTTTTTTCTCCATGGGCATAAAAATATCTTAAAATCTTAGTATCGGTGCATTATATGATTACAAGTTTATTGAAGCTCCATATTCGTTTGAGGAATAGATCGAATTGCCAATACATCTTGTTGCATAGATTGAAAATTTTTGTTGTATATTCACAGATATGTATATTATCCGAGTATTTACTGTATCTGGAAGGGCCTAATGTTATAAAGCACCATTTTGGCGCGTCATTGAATATAAGTCAACGGCTGTGTTATTGATTTCATTGTATATTGCTACTTACTTTTGCAGATTTTCAATAAAGTCATTAGCATTTTGACTCAACAAGAACTTTTTAAGCTGTGTGATTTTATTGTGATATCTAGCAAAGCCTTTCTTTGCAGCAAGGACACAGGTAAGGTAACTTTGTAGGATAGTATGGAGGAATGGACTTCAGACTCCAAGGACGGTATCTCACGTGCTTTGAACCCGCAGCATTAGTTTCTTTAGGGAGAAGATGCCAAATTAGTGGCGAACCATGCAGGATATCACGCCATCTATAATGCAGCGACTGTTTCGTCATCGCTGGTGCACTGATTCGAACCCGACACACCACATTATGGTGCCGAAACCCGGGACACTAGCTACCTTAAAACCTCTACAGGGAGTGGGCACCAGGGTTGTACCAACGGTGGACAAGGCGTAGGTGCTGCGAAGGACGGAATGGTAAAATCAGATAACCCTTTGAACGTGGTAACAGGGAATGGCGCAGTTACTGAGAAAGAGGCGCCGGTGAAGATTGGAAACACTTTAAAAGACATGTTGAAACGCCTACAAGGTACGCTGGTCAAGAGTTTGACAACTCAGTGGGAAGGATTGACATCCATACGAAGTGAATTATCGGTTGAAGCAAAGGAATTTGCAACTCAGTCGAAAAGATAGACATCCATACCAAGTTTATTATCTGCTCAAGGAAAGGAATTGGCAACTCAATCGGAAGGACTGACATCCATACGAAGTGGATTATCTGCTCAAGCAAAGAAGTTGGCAGCTAAGCCGGAAGGACTGAATAAAATAGTGTCTTCTAAAAAAGTTATGTCCCAGAGCATAACTAGTTCGCGAGGAGACACTGCGGTGCGTTTCGCAGAATTGGATGAGCGTCTTGAGATGATAACGCAGAAACAGGTTAGGGATGTAACCATTTTAAGAGTTTGGGTAAAGGAAAGATTTACCCGAAACGAAAGGGTAATGATGAGAGCGTGGTCGAGTATCAAGTCAAGACGGACAAAAGCCAATAAGCACGTTAGATGGAAGGAGTCAACCACAGGAGAAGAGCTTTAAGGAGTTACGTGCCAGTCTTGAAAATCATGAGGGGAGATTACGGGCTGTGGAACATCAGGTATCAGAGAAATCTGTCGGGAAGTGGGAGGAGAAGTACGGAGAAATTCTATGTAATCTTGATGTGTTCAATTGTATTCCTCTTGAGGATGAAGTTCTTCAGACGAGTCAGTCCAGAAACAGTGGAAGTATCGCATCTCGAACGTCGGTTCGGTTCGCACCGTCAGTTAAGAGTACGGTGGTCATAATGGACAAGGAAATTAGCGATGAAGTAGTATGCAGTCGAGACCTTTGCACCAATCACCGGATTAGAATGAAGACCGAGCCACCGACTTCAAGCTCTGAAAGCGGTTATTCCGAAGGCGAACGAGACGTGTTAAGGCATTCCCGTGAAGCTGTCTTGAGGAAGCAAAGACGAAGGAAGAGAGCTTCGACGTCTCGCGCGGGAGGAGCAGAGTTTTTACCTTCAGAAGAAAGTCGTGATTCTTGGAAACGGTTACGATTGCAGATACCGAGGATGATGTACCATGGTCAATCACGGAGCATTCGTAACTTAAAACTCAGTTTAAATCATTCACGTCATATCCAGCTGCTAAGGAAGATGTATCACCTCATGTCTTTATCACTTACTTTGAGCGAGATGCCGCTTTGGTGGGGATACCCAAGAGGCAATTCTTGGATATTGTTCCATTTGTTTTGAAAGGATCTGCGTTGACGTGGTTCTTCTCTAATGATCAGTGCTTTGGTAGTTATGAGGATTTTAAATGAATTTTCTTGGGGTATTACCACTCAGACAACTTGCCTTACGCTAAGTTGGCCAGGCTGCGGACAGTGGCCTTCAACCCGATGGTCGATTGTAGCGTAGAGTTTTGTCACCGATAGGTTTATCCAAATGAGGGACTTCGACCTTACTTCGTCCTACCCTCAAATCTGTAACGCTATCATCCAACTACTACCGTTGATGTACTAACGCCAACTGTCTTCCTGCAGGGTAAACAGTCTCACTGAAAGGTTAGAAATCACCAGACGTCTGGAGCTGATCCACGATACTAACGAAAACAGGCGTGGTAGTATTGGTGATGATTACAAGTCCAGGAACGAGGCGGCGCCAAGGCAGAAAACTCTCAAGATACAGGAGGTGATCAAAGCAAAGTTTGATAAGAAGGAAGGCAAACCTCGTCAGTCTAGTAGTCAGTAGGGTGGTATAGACGAAAGTCAAGGGCAATTACGAAGGGATCGTCAGTCTGAAAATACATGTTCTCGTTGTAACTGGTATAGGAAGAATAGGAAATATCGAAGATGGAGAGGTGATTCAAGGAATGTGAAGAATCAAGCATCAACCGGTACAGCATGTATAAATCCAAAGAAGAGGTAGCTGGTCGGAGATCGAGAGAGCAAAGTGAACGGTCCCCCTCAAGAAGCTCTATGCACCCGCCTCAGCCAAAAAACTAGGTGACACACCGGAGTCAAGGGTCGGGGCTCCGGAGTTTGCACTGATGACGACCCAAGTATGGATCTTGTAAATGGTGATAGTTTTAGAAGTGACCGCGGAAAGGATGGTAATCGTCGCCATGAAAATTGTAAGTATTCAATTAACTTGAACAACCTAGGATTTTGGAGAATGGGATTATATTACGGATGATCCTGATGAGAAGAAGTGGACTGAAAGTTGGAATCGTTAAGCCCATAACACTTGTCTTTTTCAAGTGAATGTGATGGAAAAGGGCATGGACACGGGAGTAGATGCATCCTTATGCTCATGGAGAGCTTGGAAAAAGCTAAGCGGGATCATGTCCCACACTAAGATGAAGCCGGCACAGAATAATTGATAAATTATTCTGGTACTAGGAAAAAAAGGCGTCAAGGGTCTGATCATGATACCCCTTGAAATGAAAAGCCTTATCCTGTTCGGCAAATTTTATGTAATCCAGGGGTTGAATCACTCGTTTTTGCTAGGGTGAGATTTTGCATTGGTGTATCAGAATCATATTGACCAAAGGCAGAGTAACATCACCTTGAGAACTCCGGTAATAGGGTGATGCACGCCTGCCCTCCTGATAAAGAGATAGTCGTGGGTGTCAGAAAGTTTAATTGTGAGGTGGAAGACTTATTTGGTTCGCCCTAGCATGAGCACGAAGGTACCCGATCGAGTGAACCGACCCAAGGAAACTGTAGGACACTGTGTGAATGTCCAGGCGAGAACGGCAGCGTATTTTGTGAAGCTAATGTCTCGACGTGTTTGTGTGATCGTTATGTGCTGGAACGCATTAATGAAAAGTAAAACGACATTCTTGACGGGTGCACTCAAGCGCTTCAAGACATGCGATCGTCCGATACCGATGGCAGCAAGGTTACCAAAATAATGATGGCTCAGTCAAGAGATGAGCTACTTATCAGCGACGTCTTCCAGATGAAAGTGTCGGAAAAGATGTGCCGAGAGTGCAGCATCAACATAGCCAGGGAGGAATCCAAGCAGAGCGAGTTTCAGAAAGCGTACGCAACGCAGGAGGAAATCCAATCAGTTGTGGCCAGTTTATCGATTCCAGAGGAACAGCAGCGAAAGCGCTTCGATATTTTGGAAAAACATCGAGCAGTATTTGCTAATTTTCCCGGACGTTGTGACGTGTTCAAGTATACTATCAAAGTGGATACCACTAAAGCAACTGTGAAACGGAGCTATCCAATCCCCCTACAGTATCGAGAGAAAGTCAAAGAACAACTGAAGATCTGGTTGTATTTGGGGATTATCGGACAAATATTTCTCCAAATCACCACCCACTATAGTAGTCAGGAAAAAGGACTCTGGAGAAATTAGGATCTGTTCGGCCCTGACAGAATTGAACATACGAGACTAGTAAACTTGAGAGTGTATCGAATATAAGATATCCTTGCCAGATTTCAAGAAGCTAAGTTTAGTACTTCTACCGACTTGGTAAGTTCCTATGCGCAAGTAGAGGTCACCAAAGATTGTCGTGATCTCTTGGCCTTCTCTTATGGTGGACAGATGTTTAGGTAGTGTGTGGTAGCATTCGGGTATCGTAATGGTGTTGCGGCCCTGATGACAGCTCTGCAGCAAGTCTTTGGTGAAGACTTATTGAACCAGGTGCTTATATACATTGACGATAACCTGTTACCAGGCCGTACGGTGGATGAGCACTTAGAACTTCTTGACAAAGTCCTTGCTAAACTGGAATGAGCTGAAATGACAGTGAATCTCAAGAAGTGTAGATTCATGACTCGATCCACGAAGTTCCTTAGTTTTATCATTACACCTGATGAAGTTACAAGAGATTCTGAATATGTGTAGATAGTGAGAAGAGTCCCGAGACCGAGCAACATCAAGAGTTTGCAGCGATTGTTAGACTTCTTCAATTTGGAGCTAAGTTAATCCAAACTACTCTCGGAAGCTAGCCGTGTTGTACGATTTGGTGAAGGCAGGCAGAAAATGGCAGTGGTCGACCCAGCATGACGGGTGTCTAGAACAACTGAAGGAGGATATGAGCAAGGAAGTTGTCCTCGCTTACCCCGACTTGGATAAGGATTTTTATATTATAGACGGATCGACTGTTGGCACGGCATCCATACTGTACCAGCACAGTGGAAACACTAAGAAGATTGTAGAATTCGCAGGAAAAATATTGAGGCCATGCGAAGCCCGCTACACAATTACTAAGGGCTCTGGTCATTGCCTTGCGTAAGTGGAGGACCTTGCTTACTGGACATAGAGTGAACGTAATGACCGATCAAAAGGCTTTAGTATCCTTTCACAACATCAAATTTTGGAATAGTCGGCTCTATAGATGACGTTTCGAGATGCAAGATGTCGACTTGCACATTGAGTATATTCCTGGCATTAATAACATGGCCGCAGACGCCCTATCCAGAATTAACTTCGAGCACGAGCCTAAGCTAGTGAGAGCTCGGACATTTAGGTTAATATCTGAAGTGTGTCATTCCGTTGAGCGAATGGCGCAATAGACAGATGAAGGATACCACTTCGGAGATATTTTCATGTTTCTGACCGCTGGAAGTTGTGGATCCTAGAGAATTAGTGGAGATGGTTATCCGTTCCCATCATTCTAAGAGAGGACATTTCATAACATCGACAACTTACTCGCTAGTCACTGAGAGTTTCCACTGGGACAGTATGTATTCGGATATCATTAATTTTGTAAGGGACTGCGTCATATGCCAGAAAACAAAATCAGATCCCAATCCTCCGAGTGAAATGGTCCTAGCAGGAATTTATAAGCTGAATGTCTAATATCACCAGTTGAATGTTGTCGCTGTGCGTCTTAAACTTGCTTATATAAATAAGTGACCATTTCATGTACTTTTCTTTATATATCTCAGGACGTTTTGGTATGGGTTCACTCTTCACACAATAATATGTCTTTAGCAGGAAAGAACAAGGTGACCCAAGTGTTTGTCCCACACCGTAGTGTGGGCTATCAGGTCTTTTCGTAAAACCTGCAGAGCGTATATTATCTTTCACCCGGAGCTTTTCAGCTACCAGAGCTAGGACAATAAACTATTCTCAGCTGATTAAAAATAAAAATCAGTTTAAAGTTCAAACATTATTTATTAAAGAGAAATATCTCTACAAGAGGAACTCTCTTTCTTTCTCTAATCTGTTGAAACCCAATATGTTTTTACGTCCATATGTTATACATTTCATTGTAACTGAATTAACTTCAAATCTATACAATAATACATTTAGTTTACTTTTAGTATCACTAATACAGTAGATTACATTTAGTTTACTTAATACATGTCTTTTAACATTTTATATACATGTGCAGATAACTCAATATAAAAAATAAGCAACATTTGCATTTATATTACACCGCATAGTTGGCTTATACTACAAAAAGTAGTTACATCTATTGGCCACTTGCAAAACTACATCAATACATTAAAAACAAACAACACACTTTAACACAACGTTTATTCTTGTATTCTTTTAATTCTTTTAAACTTGATAACTTGCTTTTTATAATAATAATTAATAAATATGATTTGAAATAAAATAATATATCATAACGCAATCAATAATTCAATAATGATAAAGTAGGTCATATCACGAGTAAAGCACTACAGGCTGTTACGGCTACTCGCCCCACGGATTCATTATCTATTGACATAATGAGAAAATTGACAATTACCAAATATCGTTTCAACTATGTATGTACCTGTTTGGACGTGGCGACCCGCTATCTGCTTGCGTATCCCATGCGCTCGGCCACAACGAAGACCATCGTGCGTTGCATAGACATTTATTTCGTCAATCTCGGTGTTCCACAAGCTGCCCTGTGTGACAATGAACCATGTTTTGTTGCTCCAAATTTTTAAAAGGCTATGGAGGCTAAATGGATCAGTCATTCATGTAAAACGTACCACTAACAGTCAAACCCTGTTCAGAGGCCACACAGCGAAATGAATCGCTTGTGGAGAATGCTTAGTCAAGGGAAACACGAAAACTGGGTTGAACATATAACCGACAGTTCTACTCCTGAACTATACTATTTCTGAGACGTTGAATTTAGCTCCAATTCAGTTACATTTAAATGTTCCAGTGATTTCCACTGTTCTTCACCAGCTGGGATTGCCTCACTTGACAAACGAAGAGGAAATGGCCGATTCGTAGAGCAAATTGATGATGTCGGCGTTTAGGAATAGTGATAAAGTTCGAAAGAGGAACGATAGGGCGAAGCATACGAACCAACGTCATGTAAATGTCGATAACATAGTTTCTCTTAGGCACCATTCCCTGAGTGATGCCGCTAAGAAATGCAATAAGAAGCTATTTGACTTATATGTAGGTCCGTATTAATGCACCAGCAAATCGAGTGTGAAGGTGCTTGAGTTGGTACATTCAACTTCAGGACACATCATCGGTCATCAGACAGAGAAGCAGTGCAAGATTTGGAAGCCAATAAAAATAACGCACTAGTGGTGGTTGGTTCAAGCTCAGCAAGTGCTGAATCCATATACGATGGATATAGTAATGAAGAAGCTTGACTCAGGAGCATTGGAGGATTCATGTGTCTGGAGATACGCGGCTTTCGTGATGCGTCCGTACATGGAAAGGTGCTCCCGGAAATTTACATTTTGTACGCTGCGTGGAACGATTTCATGCTAACAAGTGTTGTTCATACAAACTGGGAGGTGTATATTCCACGTTGAAAGGCACAAAAAGGAAACAAAGATTCTGTAAGTGTCCAATTTTTATAATATTAACGCCATGCCAACAGTTCAAGCTGGGCAGAAACAGTGCTTACCGAGGATGGAATGACATATTTCGCATGCACAAACGTGGATATTCTGCATAGAAAGTTGAAGATACATATTGTGGAGGGTATATCGAACATTTGAGATCTTATTTCACAACTTTGACTCGCTACGATAAGTTTAAACAGAGAAATTAACATATTTTCTTAATACATTTGCAGTGAAACAGACTGAAGTTCATTGTTTGATGAGTGCAAGAATTGCCTATGCGAAAGTGCATTTATATAAGAAAAGGCTTTGATCATTTGTATCTTATCGTAATTCGACTATATAAGCAAGTAGTAGTAGTAATTGTAGGAGGCATTATTTATTTAATTATTCTGCATTTTTTACTATTAAACGGTATATCTAACGTATGTGATAAAGCCAATATTCGCTGACGAAAATTAGTTTGCAGTGCCATCTAGCGTACCACTTATAATTGTGTATAAAACTATAGGAACGATATCGTTAGTTACGAAATTAAATCCAATAGATGGCAATAAGCGTAAACAAATCTTAAAGCTGTGCATAGGTACATGTGTTGTAAAGATTTGCTGGAAGCATCTTATTATCTCTTGTTTATTAATTACTAAGTAAGTATTTACCATTTGAGAAATATTCGTATTAATTTCATTCTGAAATTAGACCTGCGTATGCAAATCACATAAGCATTTCATGTATTCGGTAAACTACCTTCGTTTAGTTTGCATATCTTGATAACTTCTACCTAGCATAACTGAGAATCGTTAACGTGCCAACGAGGACCTTGTGTGACACACGCATAAGCGAGAACAATACGCATACGTTCTCATTGGGATTGAAGACACTTCTCAGTGTCGGAGGGTGCGAGTTAGTTTGAGCTTTACATCAGTCATTGTACAGAGACTTATCACCCTAATTCCATCTTGCCTAACCCGCCAAAAGGTAGACATGAACTTCCGCCTGTTGTTACCAAACCAACATCTACCGAATCCGCCGCTTTAGGAGCTATACCAAAAGATCAACGCCAGACCATCAACCGCTCATCACCTTCAAGCTCCAGATTTCGTTCTCCAGTTCCACGAAGACCAGGGAGTTCCAACTCATCTACTCAGGAGAAGCAACATACCATCAGCAGCTCTGACTCCGACTCTGTACACTCTATGGATGCCATCGATCAGACTTCATATCATCAAGTAGCGGCTACTACACCAACGCATTCTTTTCTACTTAGCAACTTTGACACGAAGTTCCTAAGCTCCTGCTACAACAACTACAGAAATATGTATCCAGAGAATCCGTAACCAGAATCATCCCAACCAGAAATGGAATAATCCTGCAATCGCCGAATCCTGATTTCGCAACTACGATAAGGAACAAACTCAGCTTCGAAATGTTTGGAAAACAGGTTGATCTACTGAAACTGGACAACAAGTCAGTCCGACAACCTTCACCCCAAAGACGATCTCCGATGCTTTCTGTGGTCGTAAGACGTGTCAATCCGGATATCACAGATGATGAAGCAGAACAAGAACTCACTGTGGAAGGAAATACCATCTCTAAATGTCTCCGAATCAAAACGAAAGAAGGAACACCATGCTACATGATCAAGATTCTCACTTCACATCAACAGACGATTGACAATCTGCTAGCCAACGGAGCCTATATCTATAAGAGAAGATACAGAGTAGAACCATCACACCACCCGTACCACACCACCCCTACCTCTCCGCTGTGAAAAATGGCAAAAGTATAACTCTCATTATCCTCAACACTGTCCAAATGACCCAAAATGTGGCTACTGCACCGGAACTCACAAAACCAGAGACTGCACCAACTTCCAATCCCAATCTAAGTGTAATACCTGTGGCGAATCCCACCCTACCTTCAGTTATAAGTGTAAAGGCCGTCCTCAAATCGAACCTGATACACCAGCTTACAAAACACCTCTCCGACTTCCAGAACCTGTACAGCAAGCTCCTATAACCTCAGATCAACAGCCCATTACCGTCGCACAAACCCTCTCTCTCCTCACTCTCACCCTCCAAAATATATTCACATTCGACCAAGAAATGATCCTACTTCGTATACAACATGCCGCCAAAGAAACCTTCCATGTTGGCTTCAAAGCTACCTACTCCGGTCCCTTCGTTCACTTCCACACTTCACCAGCCTCCTCTCCTGGCCGATTCAATGCACTCTACTCACTCGTTACCTCACTTTTCGTCTCCATTTCTGCACTGTATTCATTAACGTTTACTGAGGGCTCATCCGTCTTTCATTGCACCTAGATTCGCCCCTAGGTAAGAAGAATGAACCTTCATTTCTCTTCAATGTGTCAACGTGTTATGTCGTCTAAGTACACTTCATCCTCATCATTCATTCGTATCATTTTCATCCCGCTTCTCCTGAAAATATGGTTATAAGCTAATGCTTATAATGTCCATAACTGAACGATAATAATAAAATAAAGGATATAAACAATATTGTATAAGCCACAGCTCATCCACATTTCCTTTTCACCCATTTATTCCTATGCTCCTCTTCCCGAAATAGAGGGCGTAACCCTCTGGAGGGAGCTAGCCACTTCGTTGACTAGCAAAAAAACATTTGAGAATCTAGCATTATTGCATTAATGATATTTTTGGTAGTTGGCCACCGTAGCTAATTGTTCATATGGCAAGTAGAACGAAGAAAATAGAGAGAAATAATAAATAAGGTTTATCTGAAAGGCGTGAGAAATAATAAATCAGAATATTTAGATAAAAGTGAGAAATAATAAAGCAATATATTTAGACAACAGCGAGAATTAATAAAGCAGTATATTCTGAAATGACTGAGAAATAACAAATAATTCTTACCTAAAGATTGAAAATTATTCATGATACTTACCGATACATGTTGAATGATCATTCGTACGCATTGTAATTTGATAGTTGTGATGTTTAGATTTTATTTTTTTTCTCCATGGGCCCAAAATAGGTTAAAATCTTAGTATCGGTGCATCACATTATTACAAGTTTATGGAAGCTCCATATTCGTTTGAGGAATTGATTCGAATTGCTAAAATATCCTGTTGCGGAGAACGAAAACTGTTGTTGTATATTTATATATACTGTATGTATATCATTCGAGGATTTATTGTATCTGGGAGGACCTAATGTTATAAAGCACCATTTTGACGCGTCATTGAATATAAGTCAACGGCTGTGTTATTGATTTCATTGTATATTGTTACTTTAGTAGATTTTCAATAAAGTCATTAGCATTTTGACTCAACAAGAACTTTTTAAGCTGTGTGATTTTATTGTGATATCTAACAAAGTCTTTGTTTGCAGCAAGGACACAGGTAAGGTAACTTTGTAGGATAGTATGGAGGAATGGACTTCAGACCAGAGCCCTGCAAACCCAGGCCCGAAGACGGCCCGGCCCGGCCCGGCTGGATCTGTATACTTTGACCGGCCCTACCCGGCCCGAATCGCGAGCCGGGCACAAACGGGCCGGGCTGTAAACGGGCCGGGCTGTAAACGGGCCGGGCAGGGCGTAAACGGGCCGGGCAGGGCTTAACCGTCTTGAGAACAACCAAGTCTGATAATTCAATTTAATGTTTCAATATTGAATGGAAAATGACACATGTGTCTTCATAACATGGCAGTTTCTATTTTTCCTTCTCGAATGGGAAAATCGTGTGAAAGGTTACCCAAGGGTTTCTTTCTATATCTCCATTCTGTCTGTCTATTTGTTATCAGTGGTTGTTCTGACCATACATCATGTGGTGGTAATAGTACTAGCATTAGCACTAGTAGTAGTAGTAGTAATAATAATAATAGTAGTTTTAGCACTATTATTATTAGTAGTAGTAATAGCAGTAGTCACAATGGTAGTAGCAGCAGCAGTAGTAGTAATAATAATAGTAGTAGTAGTAGTAGTATTAGCAGTAGTATTAGCAGCAGTAGTGGATGTAGCTTCCAATACAAAATAAACTATTGATAACGTATCACGTGATATAGATTCCGGATACGGCCATCTTGGCCAAATTAGCAAATTTCGATTTCCGCATTGAAATCC